>CAUYUJ010014503.1:263324-265824 GCA_963575745.1 Prorocentrum cordatum
CCGAGGAATCCATCGGAGCTTCTAGGAATCCTTACGATTCCTTAGGAATCCCTACGAATCCTTAAGGATCCCTAGCGAATCCTTATGACTCCTTGCGCAAACCGAACGCCTTGCCCGTTCGGGTCCCTAGTGAAATCTTTAGGAACCGCCAGAATGTCCACGATCTGCAAGAATTCCAGAAGGTTTTCACGACCTGGGAATCCGTACGAATTCCTACGACTCCCTAAGATTCGGTAGGAACCCCTACGACTCTCAAGGAATCATTCGGAATCTCTAGGGGTCTCTACGAATCCCTGCAGCTCCCTAGGAATCCGTAGGAATCCCAACGACTCCCTAGGAATCCGTAGGAATCCCTACGACTCCCTCCTACGACTCCCTACGACTCGCTAGGGATCCCTACGACTTCCTGGGAATCCTTAGGAATCCGTAAGAATCCTTACGAATCCCTGCGAATCCTTAGGACCTCCTGCACATCCTTACGATTTGCATGGGCTCCTAATGATTTCGCTACCTAGGCATCCGTAGGAATCCCAAGGAATGCCCAGGATTTCGTAGGAACCTTTAGGATTCCCTACGAACCCCTACGATTCCGTAGGAATCCCAAGGAACTCCTACGAGTCCTTACGAATCCCTACGACTCCCTTGGAATCCGTAGGAATCCCTAAAGATCCCTACGACTCCCTAAGAATCCCAAAGAATCCATCGGAATCTCCACGAATCCCTACGAGTCCTTAGGAATGCCTGTGCGAATCCTTAATACTCCTTGCGCAAACCGAACGCCTTGCCCGTCGGGGTCGCAAGAATTCCTAAGGATTTCACGCCCTAGGAATCCCTAGGAATCCGTAGGAATCCCTACGAATCCTTACAACTCCCCAGGAATCCTTAGGAATTCTCAGGACTCCCTGGGGATCCTCAGGAATCCCTTGGAATCTCCAGAACTTCACTACCTAGGAATCCTCAGGAACCCCTGCAAATCCTACGGTTTGCAAGAATTCCTAAGGAGTTCACAATCTAGGGATCCATTGGAATCCCGAGGAATATATTGGAATCCTTAAGAATCTCTAGGGATCCCTTGGAATCCATTGGATTGTTTTGGATACTTCAGGAATCCCTCGGAATCCCTACGAATCCCGAGGGATCCCGACGAATCCCTACCACACCTTAGGAATCCATGCGAATCCTTACGAATCCTTCGGAATCCCTAGGAATCCATAGGAATCCTTACGACTCCCTAAGAATCCGAAGGAATCCATAGGAATCCCCACGAATCCCTACGAGTCCCTAGGAATGCTTCTGCGAACCCTTATGATTCCTTGCGCAAGCCGAACGCCTTGCCCGTCCGGGTCCCTAGCGAAATCCTTTGGAACCCTGACAAGTCCATACGATTTGCATGGCTTCCGAAGGATTTCACTACCTAGGAATCCCTACGACTCCCTAGGAATCCGTAGGAATCCTTAGGAATCTCTAGGACTCCCGACGAATCCCTGCGACTCCCTAGGAATCCTTAGGAATCCTTAGGAATCCTTGGGAATCCTTAGGAATCCTTAGGAATCCCTACGACCCCATAGGAATCCCAAGGGATCCGTAGGAATCCATACGAATGCCTACGACTCCCTAGGGGTCCCAACGAATTCTTACAAATTCACGAATCCCTAGGGATCCCTTCCGAATCCCTAAGACTCCTTGCGAAAACCGAACGCCTTGCCCGTCCGGGTCCCTAGTGACACCCTTAGTACCGCCTTTCAAATCCCTACGAATTGCAAGAATTCCTAAGGATTTCACTACCTAGGAATCCTCAGGAATCCCTAGGGGTCCCTACGAATCCCTACGACTCCCTAGTGATCCATACGAATCTTTTGGAATCCTTCACGAATGCTTAAGACTCCTGGGTGAAAATCGAACACCTTGCCCGTCGGGGTCCCTAGTGAAACCTTTAGGAACCCCTACACATCCTTACGATTTGCAAGAATTCCCAAGGATTTCACTACCTAGGAATCCCTCGAAATCCTGAGGAATCCAAAGGAATTCTTAGGAATCCCTGCGACTTTTCAGGAATCCGTAGGAATCCCTACGAATCCCTAAGAAGATGTATGAACCCCTAAAGCTTTCAAAACACACCAGACGATGCAAAATCATGCAAACGACAGCAAAACAGCTTCAGAAGAACGGTTCACTACTAGGTGTCCGGACGGGCACGTCGTTACCTAGTTCTACCCTTACTACTACTACTACTACTACTACTACTACTACTACTACTACTATTACTACTACTACTACTACTATTACTACTACTATTACTACTACTACTACGACTACCACTACTACTACTACTACTACTACTACTACTACTACTACTACTACGATTACTACTACTACTACTACTACTACTACTACTACTACGACGACTACTGCTACTACTATTTTTCTACTTTTGCTAGTACTTGTGCTACGACTACTACGAACACGAATCTGAATGCGGATACGATTGCTATTATTAATG
>CAUYUJ010014503.1:270824-278324 GCA_963575745.1 Prorocentrum cordatum
TCCTGAACCCAGGCATCCGATGCCTCGGTTTTGGCCAATGCATGTTCGCTGGAAGTCCTTACTACTCTTTCCAAAGAGCTGTTTTTCTCCCACAAACGTCTTTTGGCGGCGCGCCCAGTGGGGAAGTGAGAGGCGGCGGGGCTTCTCAGAAGCCCTCTGGCCTTCTGAGAAGCCGTCTCCGTCTTCGGGGAAGGCTCAGAAACAAAGTGTCGTAGAAGGCCCGAGGCCTTCCGAGCCTTCTGAGAATGCCCGCCAGGCCCGCCGTCTCTGCATTTCCCCCCTGGGTTCGCCGCCGAGTTTCGCCACGGGATCGTGCCTGGGATCACGCTCGAGGCACCCCTCCCCCATTCGGGCCGCACGAAAGATTCGGATTTCGGGAAAGGGGGGCCGCACGTACGACATCTGCTGCTTGTAGCTGGCTTCCGCCCCGCCGCCCGGCCCCTTCCTCGATGCATGGGCGCCTCCTGGCGCCAGGAGGCGCCAGGAAGGCCAGCTGCGCGAGCTGCTTCTCTGCCCTACCCTCCGCTAGCCTGCCCCTTGTTCTCCTCCTCCTCCTCCTCCTCCTCCTCCTCCTCCTCCTCCTCCTCCTCCTCCTCCTCCTCCTCCTCCTCCTCCTCCTCCTCCTCCTCCTCCTCCTCCTCCTCCTCCCCCCCCTGCGCCCGCCCCGACCCTCCCCGCCCGGGCCAGCGGCGCGAGGACGTCCTGGCGTTCCTGAAGGGCAGGGGCCGGGACCCTGGCGGCGCGGAGGGCCAGGAGGGGCGGCCTCCTCTCCTCCCCCCCCCCCAGTGGCCCGGGGGCAGCGCTGCGCGCCCCGGGGAGGAGAGAGGCCGCAGGCGGGGCATCGCTCGGACGTGTCCGGTTTTTCCCCCGCGAGGGCCAGCGCGAGGAGCATCTTGGGCCATCTCGGGGAGAAACAGGCGCGCGACATCGACAGATGCAGGGGGAATGGACGTCCGATCTGACCCCGTCTGCTCCGACCCCATCTGGGAGGCCCCTGTTGTCCTGCCTCGGATCTGGCCTTCCTCTCTGCTCTGTCGGGCTCGGGTCTGAGTTCGGCCAGCTCTTGCTGCGAAGTCCCGGCGCTTGAGGTGCCAGGGGGTGCGGGCGTTCACAGGGACTTCGAAAAAGAAGAGTAACTAACAGCAACAACAACAACAACACCAACAACAACAGTCATTTTGAGACTGCTCGCTCTTATCTGCTCGCCTGCCACTCAACACGTATATCCCCAACCCTCGACGCCCGCCCTCTTCGTCTTTGACCATACCCCCTTGGGGTTGTATCTCTCTTACCTGCAACGTGTATTTCGTGCAGCCCCGAAGCCAGGGGAAGAGAGGACGGATGGAAAGAAGGGACACGGGGGAGGGAGGAGGATGGAGCACAAGAGAGAGTAGCAGGAGGAGGGCTAGGAGCAGAAAGCACGTGGCAGAACAACACGGGCAGGTCAGGCGAGTAGACCCTGACAGGCGGGTCGGAAAGGAGGGCCCAGGCGGCCAGGTCGAGCAGGCGGGTTACTGAAGCGTGCGTTCTGTATGAATCGCGAGGAATCTCAAGCGACAGCGCGATTCCCAAATTAATCGGGAGGAAATCCGCAGTGAGAGCGCGATTCCTGAGTGTCGAGGGCGCGGCGTCTGAATATATCGCGAGGAAGTCCCACGCGAGAGCGCGATTCCCTCATATATTGTGAGGAAGTCCCGCGCGAGAGCGCGATTTGGAATACATGGTATGCATGGTGAGGAAGTATCAGGCGGGAGCCGCTGCTCCTGTAAACCAGCGCCCAACATTTTCATTCTGAGACCCAAAACTTTTCCTGATAAACAGGGTGCGAGCCCCAGGAAGGGCACTTCAAAAGTCAGCCTGACGAATGTCCCAACCATATGCAGCTGCGAGTGCCACATTGTTGGTACCGCCGTCGGTGGAGCTCCCTATGAAGCCACGTAACCTGCGAGGGGTGCGCCGGCATCGGTGGCGAGGACGCATGCGGCCTGTGCCACTGGAGCCTTCGGTGGATCTCCTTATTGGGCCACGAAGCGCTGCCTTGGGTGGCGCTGACGCATGCGAGCTCCCTATGGGGCCACGAAGCGCTGTCCTGGGTGGCGTTGACGCATGCATGCGGCCTGTGCCACTGGAGCCTTCGGTGGAGTTCCCTTTTGGGCCACGAAGCGTTGTGCTGGGTGGCGTTGGCGCATGCGGCCTGTGCCACTGGAGCCTGCGGTGGAGCTCCCTTTGGGGCCACGAAACGCTGTCCTGGGTGGCGTTGACGCATGCGGCCTGTGCCACTGGAGCATTCGGTGGAGTTCCCTATGGGGCCACGAAGAGGTCATGGGTGGCGTTGACGTATGCGACCTGTGCCACTGGAGCCTTCGGTGGAGTTCCCTATGGGCCACGAAACGGTGTCCTGGGTGGGGTTGACGCAAGTGGTCTGTGCCACTGGAACGATCGGTGGAGCTCGCTATGGGGCCACGAAGCGCTGTCTGTCCTGGGTGGCGTTGACGCATGCGGCCTGTGCCACAGGAGCCTTCGGTGGAGCTCCCCATGGGGCCACGAAGCGATGTGTTGGGTGGCGTTGACGCATGCGGCCTGTGCCACTCGAGCCTTCGGTGGAGCTCCATATGGGGCCACGAAACGCTGCCCTGTGTGGCGTTGACGCATGCGGCCTGTGCCACTCGAGCCTTCGGTGGAGCTCCCTATGTGGCCAAGAAGCGCCGTCCTGGGTGGCGTTGACGCATGCGGCCTGTGCTACTGGAGCCTTCGGTGGAGCTCCGCCTGGAGCCCCGAAGCGCTGTCCTGGGTGGCGGTGACGCATGCGGCCTGTGCCACTGAAGCCTTCGGTGGAGCTCCCTATGGGGCCACGAAGCGCTGTCCTGGGTGGCGTTGACGTATGCGGCCTGTGCCACTGGACCCTTCGGTGGAGCTCGCTATGGGGCCACCGCTGTCTTGGGTGGCGTAGACGCAGGCGGCCTGAGGCGGATGGAAAGAGGGAGGAGAGGAGGAGGAGGAGCAGAGAAGAGGAGTCGCGGGGCGCTGTCTCTTCAAAACGAGGACCCAGCACCACAGGATGGTTGGGGAAAAAACACAACGTGCCCCGGAGGGGGGATCAACAATACTTATTCCCCAGTAGTGATGGGGTCAACAGCAGCAACAACAATAATTCCAACCATAACAACAACAGCAGCAGCAACAACAATACTTATTCCTCAGTAGGGAGGGGTCAACAGCAGCAACAACAATCCTATCAACCGTAACAACAACGGCAGCAGCAGCAACAACAATAGCACATCCATACAACAAGGGCTCCCCCGAGGGCGCGAAGTTATTCGCGCTTCGCGCTTCGCGGTCCTCGTTCCTTCTCCCCCTCCTCCTCGTCCTCCTATTCTCCCTTTGGGAGAGCGGCGCGAGAGCGCGAAGTTATTCGCGCTTCGCGCTTCGCGCAGCGCGAAGCGCGAAGTTGGGAGCCCTAGATACATGTCGGGAGGGCGGCGCGGACCTCCCGCGTCGGCGCCGGGCCCCCCCCTCCCTCGCACGAAGCGCGCCGGGGGCAAACCGCCAGGGAGGCACAGCGCCGACGCAAAGCTGCGCGCGGATCTTCAGAGGTTTCTGCTTGTGCAGCCTGCTGTTCCTAGGAGCCTCCGGGTCCGGCAGTGCCTGCTCATGCCTGATTCACTGATCGATGGGCGCCCCTGGGGCCACGAGGGGTTTGCCAAGGGGCTGCCAGAGCATCCCCTCGCACCATCCCAGGAGCCCACGGGGCTCTCAAAGGCCTCGCGAGGGGCTGCTCCGGGGGGGCCCCCTGGGCCTACCGGAGGAAACCGGAGCCACCTTCCAGGAACTTTTGGGGGGGACGTGGAGGGGGCGGTATATCCCAGGGTGGGCTCAATTAGGGAAGGATCCCAGCTGGATGCACACACTTTCCTTCCGGAGGCCGATTTGAAACAGATTCGCCTCCAACCCCACCGATACCCCACCCCACGTTCAGTCGACGAGCGTCGTCCGATCCATACCCCTCCTGCTGCTCCAGGAGCCAGAATCTTGTCCACACATCCGCTCTGGCGCCTCGTGGGGTCGGGGCGTGAGGAGGGGCATGGGTACGATGTCGATCGCCTGCTTGGCCACAGTCCCCAGAGCGTGCCATCGATCGACCGCGAGCATCTCGAGTTCCTCCTCCGAGGGCTCCGGCCTGCACGCCCGCCCTCGAGTACGGCCGGGGGCGGCCTGAGCCTCTGCGAGGCAGTTGTCGTGGTCGCATCGTGGGCCACATGAGGGGGGGGGGGACGAGGACAAGGAGGAGAGTGAGCGTCGTGAGGTAGCTTGGGCAGCCCTCTTGTCAGGAGCGAAAGAAGGACGTACACGTACATGAATCCACGCTGGTTTCGAGCGTACGCGTTGCGCAGATGTTCGTATAGCGCGGCTGGTCTCGCGGATCGAGGGGCCGTGTTCATGTACATAGCTGGGCGCGTACGTATTTTGTGGGCTCCCTATCTTGAGGGCTCGGGAGCAGAGGAGGCGATAGGGGGGATCGAGGATGGCAGGAAAGTTGCCCCTGAGGGTCCCGCCTGAACTGCCCCCGCGGGCTTCTTCAGCTCCCCCCCCCCCCGTTCACTTCCCCCCTGTCAACGATCGCCCGACTCCCTGCCCATTTGCCGCTGTGTCGAGGAGGGCGGCGGCGAGGTGAAGGAGGCGGCGCCCAGTGCTACGCAGATCACCCTGCACGAGGCTGGCCCGCTGCCCTCGCTGCGGGGCGGAGGCTAGGATGGTGGGACGAAATCGGAGGGAGGGGACGGGGAAGAGGAGGGGGGCGGAAGAGGAGGAGGAGGAGGAGGAGGCGGAGGTGGAGGATGTGGATGATGCGGAATGATATCAGGGGGATGAGGGTCAGAATCAGGAGGGTGATGGTGATGGTGACGGTGATGAGGGAGTTGGTGTTGGTGTTAGTGACGATGACGATGGCGATGACGATCATGCTGATGATGAAGATGTTGCTGCTGCTGATGATGATAATGCTGAGTATGATGAGTATGATGATGATGCTGATGATGATGATGATGATGATGGTGGTAAGGATGTTGACAATTGATGATGATGATGCTGATGATGATAATGATGATGATGCCGATTATGGTGATGATGACTGTGATGCTGCTGATATTGATGCTGCTGCTGATGATGATGGTGATGCTGATTATGATGATGATGCTGACGATGATGGTAATGATGATGATGATGATGATGATGATGATGTTGATGTTGATGATGATTAGGATAAGGCTGTGGATACGCATGGTGATGATACTGATGATGCTGATGCTGATGCAGATGATGATGGGTATTACGATGATGATGCTGATGATGATGATGATGATGATGATGATGAGCATGGTGACGAAGACGATTATGAGGAGGATGCTGATGATGATGATGGTGATGCTGATGATGATGGTGGTGACGAGGATGCTGATGCTGCTGATGATTATGGTGGCATATGTTGATGCACATGATGATCATGCTGGGTATGATGTTGACGACGATGCTGATGAGGATGAGTATAATGAGGATGACCATGATGATGCTGCTCATGATGATGATGACGATGCTGATGGTGATGATGATGCTGATGGTGATGATGATGGTGGTGTTGATGCTGATTCTGATGATGTTGATGATGCTGAGGAATATGATTATGATGATGCTGTTGATGCTTCTGCTGCTGATGATGATGATGCTGCTGATGCTGCTGCTGCTGCTGATGATGATGATGATGATGATGATGATTATGATGATGCTGATGCTGATGCTGCCGCTGCTGGTGACGATGATGATAATGATAATGGCGGTGAGGAGGAGGAGGAGGACGAGGACGAAGGCGAGGACAAGGGTGGGCGGGGAGCTGCGTATGGAAAAGTAGGGGAAGGATGCGGAGGCTGAGTGGAACTGTGAATGTCAGGAACATGTGGGCGTGATCCGCGGTTTAACGTTCTGTTAGTTCGCGCAGGTGTTGCGTTGGACGTTTGTCAGTGTGGTATCCATCGCGCCGGATTCCGATCTTAATTTCGATAGTTCCAGCGTGCGCCCTGGCGAAGTCCTAGCATGTTCATCGATTGCAGAAGGGGTCCTAGAGGACAGACTGACGGACATCAGCCGAGTACGTCCGAGGTGCGTCGGCAGGAAGGAGAAACGGACATCATCGGTTTGAACAGCAAGCGCGCTAAGCCATGGCAGCCGAGGGTACGTTGCAGGAGGAGGAGCAGGAGGAGGAGCAGGAGGAGGAGCAGGAGGATGAGGAGGAGGAGGAGGAGGAGGAGGGAGGTTAGCCTCGTTACCTCTCACTTGCATTGACGTCGCCCGTTTTGGTTCCTTGCACGCCGCTCTCGTTGCCATTCTTGACTCTACTGTGGGATCTGGAGGTGTGGTTAGAATAGTAGATGAGGCAGTTGGGGAGGAGACAGCAAACTACATACGCCAGCCTCATAACTTTCAAGCACACTCTGCGCAGCCAGCGTACCATCTAGGCCACACTTCGCTTAGAAGCACCGCTGCATGCGCCAGCCTCTTCCTACTACCACTTACTCCATGCATGGTCCTCCCTCTCCCTCCTGTCGGGACCCCCTGATCCACAGGGCGCGGCCCCAGGCGGTTGGCATGGTGCCCGTCCAGCCATGTCCGACGGGGTTCCCGTGACGAAGTCAGCCGCCGCTGCCTCCGCCAACGCCTACGCCAAGTAAGTGCCACGACCTCGAGTCCACGCACTACCAGGCAAAGGCGGTTTACGGGACGACACCAGCTGGAGACGGCCGAGAAGTACCCACGATCGTTGAGTTTTTCGACAGACTGCCGCGCGCAGGTTGGCGTATACCGCGCGCACCGGGGGACAGCCTTCGGCCAGGGACATCGCCATTCTCTTCGCCAACCCCACGTGTAATCGCAATCATTGGGGCCACAAGCGCACGTTCGACTCGGGCGACAACGCCGCTCATGGCAAGGACGGCAATGATGACGAGGACGAGCAGAGGAACCGGCTCATCATCAACCAGGATGTCGCAGAGTTTGGCCCCAGGGCCTTGCCTTCATACTGGCCGGGGGCGTCGCCTACCCGCTCAGGACCGCGTGAAGACCGTTGCGGCAGGGGCATTGCGAGGGGCCAGCTTTCGAACGACACCCGCCACCGACCAACCCGCTTTCGAGGCCGAGGGTAACCTAAACCTCTGCTATGCCAATGCGCGGGGGGCTGGACGGGCAGGACAACCGAGAGGTTCCCCAGGCGTCCGCCGCAGCGTCGTCAGCTGTCGGCGCTTCGGCAGAGAGGGGCCCGAGGCACTCCCAGGGCGCTGGCGCTGCGCGGCCAGAGGACCCAGAGGAAGTGGAGCTGGCAGCAGCCAAAATGATGACGCGGGCGAGGGAGGACGGCTTCGGAGGGGCCGCCGCTCTGGACGAGGACGCTGCCGCGTGTCGCAGGGAGGCGAGGCGTTGATCAGCACTCGGGCTTCCGGCAGAGCACGCTCCAGG
>CAUYUJ010014503.1:280824-363324 GCA_963575745.1 Prorocentrum cordatum
TGTCTCCTTGCTCCAGGGCGTCGTGGAGGCGTGCGGGCGCGGTGTTCAGGCCGACCCAGTCGCAGCCCGACGCGTTTCACTGAAGCTGTGGGCTGCCCCGACCCCTGCTGTTCCACCCGTGCGCGCGCCCGCAGGAGGAGGAGGAGGAGGAGGAGGAGGAGGAGGAGGAGGACGACGAGGAGGCCCCAGGCGGCGCGAGGGCGCCGGCGGAAGGGGGCCGGGCGGCAGCCACCTTCATGGCGAAGCTGCGGCGTCGCATACAGCTTGCTGAGCTGGGACGCTGGGACGAGCTGATTGGCCTCTACGAGGCTGCCGTGGACGAGCGGGCTGCTGCTGGGGCCTCGGTGGGGCCGCCCAGGCAGCGGCCTCCAGTGAGCGACATCCAGGGCGAGTACGACAGGGTCATCCGCACGGTGAAGGAGAGGGGCGTGTCCAGGGCCATGCCGCACGTGGAGGGCGTGCCACGGGTACCTCGGGATGAGGTCGTCGCGGAAGCCATGGCGAGGCTAGCAGCCATACCAGCGTCCGCCGGGGAGTACGCGGAGGTCATTGCGAAATTCGACCGCTTCCGGGCGGACCCTGCTGTCGTGCCCCTCGTGGTCGGGTGCGGGGATGCGCGCCGGACAGCTTTGGCTCTTGACCTGCACGCGGCTCCAGGGCCGAGCGGCTGGCGCAACGGGCTCATTGTCGAGATTGCTGCCCCGGATGGTGGAGTTGGAGCGCTTGCAGCATACGCGAGCCTTTCGGCATCTGCAGCGTGGTCTCGGGAGGACGCCGTGCTGTGGGGGTCGGGCGTCTTGGGACCTATCGACCAGGGGGCCAGTGACAGGCCCGACGCAGCTCGGGGGCGCAAGCTCCGCGGCATAGCCCTGCTCGAGCACCTCATCAAGTTTGCCGAGTCGGCCGCGCTCGCCGGCAGGGTCCTGGCAGCCCGGCGCCGCCTGGAGCCCGTCAATCTCGGGCTCACGCCAGATGGGTGCCCTATTGTTGCCAGAACGCTGAGGGGCTGGGCGCGGCGCTTCGAGTCCCCAGCGCCGGGGCAATCGCCAGAGGCCATTGTCAAACTCGACCTGAAGAACGCCTACGGGGCCATGCTCCGGAGCGTCGTCATGCAGGTCGTCTTCAATGCGGAGCCGACTATCGCGCTCCTCCTCTTCGTGCACAGGGGGAAAGCGTGCAACACCTTCTGGCAGAAGGTCGGGGACGAGTGGAGGCGCATCCTGAGCTGGCGGGGAGGGGGCGCCGGGTCGCGGCTGATCATGATGCAGCTCGCCTTCCTCTTCCACGCCGCGCGCATGGTGCGGGGCGTCCTCGCGGCCCACATGCCGGAGCGACCAGGAGATGCCCTCGCGACCACGGGCATCGCCGACGATTGGTATTTGGCGGGGGCGGCCTCGTCGATCGTGCAAGTGTGGCCGCGGCTGAGGTCGGTCGCGGCCGCCGGCGGCCACGCGCTCACCGATTCGAAGTGCGGCTGTTGGTTCCCAGGCCTCGACAAAGGGATGGGGGAGCCAGACAGCGCGACTGCCCGGCTCGAAGAGATGACGAGGCGGTCACGCGGCGGCATGCACGTCCTCGGCACGGCGCTGAGGGGGGACACCTTGGACATAGACGCGGAGCAGTGCGGCGTCGGGCCGGCGGCGGGCAGGGCTGCCAGGGCCGCGCGGCTCTGCGAGAGGCTCCGTGCGTTCGTGGGGTCTTGCACGCACGACGACACGCGGCAGGCCGCATGGGCGATCCTGGCGTTCGGTATCTCCCATCTCCTGGGCCATGACATTCGCATGTGCCCCCCGCGGGCGCTATCAGTCCAGGTCTTGGGGAATTTCTGCGCTGAGATCGCGAGCGCTGCTGCGGCCATCATCGGCACGACGCTCGCGCCGGCGATGGCCGAACAGCTCGCGCTTCCCATCTTCTTCGGGGGCTTTGCCGTGAACGTGCCGCGCGTCGATAACGCCGCAGCCGGGTTTTGGAGCAGCTGGGTTGCAGCCGCACTCGATGCTCAGCGCGTCGCCTTGCTGGCTGGGCTGCCGTTCCAAGTGGGCCCGGACATGCCCGCCGCGATCGAGGCGAGGGACGTGCTCGCCGCGAGCGGCGTCGTGGCGGACGCTGGCCGGATCGAGTTGGAGCCAGGGGCGGCGGCCAGATACGCCGCATCGCCATGGGTTGGGGACCTGCCCGTCCAGGAGCTGTTCACTTTCGCCCGCGACGCGGAGGATGCGCAGGCGCATGCCCTGGACCCCGACCGCTCCGCCCTCGCTACTTTCGCCCGGGGGCCGACATCGGGGACGTAGACAGGGGCGGGGGCAGACGCCGGCTCGCGGGGAGGTTGGGCCGCGGGCCGGCGGCGCCGCGGGCCGCCGACCTCGTGGCCGCGCTGCCGCATGAGCGCGCCGCCAACCTGTTGGACAGAGGCGGCAGAGGAGCGGGCCTCTGGTGGTCAGCGGCGCCAGCCCCCTCGACAGCGTGGATTGGCAACCGTCGCTGGCTGCCAACCGCGAGGAGGCGCCTGGGGGCGCCTGTTCTGGAGCCTGGCCAGGCGTGTGCTCACTGCTATCGTGGCGGCCCGAGGCGTGGGCAGCCCTGCGGGCGGCAGCTGGACATCAGTGGTGTGCATGCGGCCCGCTGCATGGTGGGCCCCTTCCGGGTGCGGTGGCACAACGACATCAAGATTGCAGTCGCCGCGGCGCTTCGCAAGGCCGGCGCGATCGTCGAAGTTGAGTCGCACATTCTGGAGCTCTACCAGACGGATCGCGACGACGGTGTCAAGGAGGCGATCTTGGACGTCTGCTGGAGGTGGCCCGCTGGCGTGACGTGGACATGGCTGGATGTCACAGTGCACTCATATCCGGACGGCGAGGCTCGAGCCGCAGCCAGGGACGTGCATTTGGCGACTCGCGCCGCGGAGCGTTCCAAGCGCCAGCGGTATGGCGACCGCGTCGCGGCCTTCGCCGTGGGCATCGGCGGCCGGCTGGGAGAGGATGCTTTGGCAATCCTTCGCCAGATCGACGTGGACGCGGCGAGCCACGCGTGGGCCACGCGAGGCCTCCCGGCGCCGCCCCCGAGCCGGGCGATGCTAGCAGCCATCAGCGCGGCCGTGGTTGCCGCGGAGGCGGAGGCCATCCTAGGCGCCATCGCGCCGCTGCCGCCGCGGGAGGAAGAGGGGCTGAGGTGGCCGGACGGGGCCATGTACTGCAATGTTGGGCGTCGAATCGCAGATTGACCGTAGAGTGGAGCGCGTGATCGTCATCGTCATCGTCATCATCAGCATCATCCTCATCCCCGGGAAAATCTTTTCATTATTCTTGGTTGATTATTATCGCCCGCGCTGGGTTAATCGTCGATTCCCTGGAAAAGATGGGAAAATATGGGAACTGGGGGGGAAGACAACAACCCACATCATATGGAAAATGATGGGGAATCCCGTCTGTTGTGTCTATTTATTTGTGTGTCCCAGGGCCCCTTTAAGTGTGGCAGTGGGAGAGAGGACAGGAAGGACCGACCCGGCCCGCCAGCGGGGCTCGGGCCTGCGTGCGGGCGACGCCGTCCCACCGAGGTTTGCAAGCTGCCGCTCGTTTTTTAGCAAGGCAGCGTCCCTGGCGGCAGAGAGACGCCAGGAGTTTGATCACCCCCCGACGGTGATCGCCGCGCGGGGGGGGGGGGGGGCTGCGTCCTCTCGGGCCAATGCCACCAGCAGCAATAGGAGGAAGGGGGGAGGAGGGAGGAGGAGGAGGAGGAGGAGGAGGAGGAGGAGGTGGAGGAGGAGAGGAGGAGAGAGGAGGAGGGAAGAAGAGTATGAGGAGGAGGAGGGGGAGGAGGAGGAGGAGGAGGAGGAGGAGGAGGAGGATCAGGAGGAGGAGGAGGAGGAGGAGGAGGAGGAGGAGAGGGGACCAATGTAAACCCAAGACGCGTCAACGATGAAATAATCAACCCTCCTTCCACGCTCCCTCACCATGGGTCCCTACAATGCTTTACCTTCACTTTTGGAAGTGTCCCGTTGGAAGCACCCGTTTCAGAATCCTCTGTCGTGCCAACACACCACCCCTTGTATTTCAACGCCGTGAATCAACTATACTGTTGCGCCGTGGCGATCCTTAATCGTGCCAGAACACCATTCCTGGGACTCCAACGCCGCGAACAAACGTGACTGCGACGCCCTGCAAACCCTACACAGTGCCGGAACACGATTCTCGCGAGGGCCAAGCACAAGAACCCGTCAACACGTTCTAATGTTTTGCAATGACTCCTCGCGGCTTTCAAGCGAAAACCGCATTTGCGAATTGCATGTGTACAACGGTTGCAAATTGGTGCGCGAATGTGCGAGACGCTGAGGCGAGAGCAGCATGTTGAACATCACCCGAACTCCATCCGTAAAACTTCTTGCACATGTTTCAGACGAATGCGGCGGCGCGAAGGCGGGAGCCACATTTGGAAAAGAGCCATCCTCCATCCGCGAAGCTGCGACCTTTTTAGACGGATGCGCGCGGCGCTAAGGCGAGAGCCTCATTGGGAAACCACCCGCCCGCCATGTGCGAGACGTGTTTGAAAATGTTGAATACGTGCTGGTATCGAATGTTGCAATGTACTAAGGCGAGAACCACATGTGGAAAACCACACGCCCTTACTGTGTCCATTTCTTGCACACTTTAAAAACGGCTGTGCACGGCGCGAAGGCGAGAGTCACATCTTGAAAACGTACCGGCTTCCATCTTTGAATCTCTTGCGAGAGCAACATTTTGGCAACCACCTGCCCTTCATCCGTGAAACCCTTGCACGCCTTTGAGACGGATGTGCGCAGTTCTAAGGCGATAGCCACATGTTGAAGCCAACCCGCCCTTGACCCGTGAAATTCTTCCAAATCATGAGCTTAAGGATTGTAAGTCGTGAGGAAGTCTCAGGCGAACCGCCCGGCCCGCCCTATCAACACGTCTCGGGGTGCGACAGGGAGGAGTTGTTTTTTTATGGAGGAGGAGAAAGGGATGAGGAGGGGGAAAATGGAGATGATGAGGAGGATGAAGGAAGGAAGGGGAGGAGGAGAGATGGAGGGAGGGAGGGAGGGGGAGGAGGAGTCCCAATTGAATCTGGCGCCGCTCACGGCAGGATAGCTCTCAGCTGCGGCCCCCCCACCGCGCCGACCGCGGGCGCCCCCCCCTCGCGCCATCCGCAGCGAGGTGGTCGTGGAGGACGTCGGCGCCAGGCTGCAGGCGCAGGTGCTGGGAGACCGGGGCTGCCGCGTGTCCGTGGGCGACATCGTCTACAAGGACCGCTTTCGGAAAGTTTCGTTCCGCGTGCTGTACTCCTACTCGCTTTTATGTGGTTCGTTTGTTACGTGCGGCAATTGTTTGTGACGCCACCGCCTACTCAAACAATGCCAGAAGCTAGGTTTCCGTTGGCGAGCGATTCTCATGCCAGCCCCTTGCAAACTCCCGACAGTGCACCGGGGGCAGTATTTCGCATCCATGGCATTTTAAGGTGGCACCGTCGTCTCATATTAGTTTGCAACAATAAAGAGCCTGACAGTAAGTGTCTAGGGAGTCAGATAGCATTACTAAATTGGCTGGGCCCTCGTTGCCCATTTCCTCACCCCTTTGAGCCAATTCGGACACTTGATGCCCACTCAGATGCGAGGTTAGGCCAGATATAACCCACGTAAGCACCCACCTATGACTCTCCTTCCCATTGGCAATCCCCGCGGTGATCCAGACAGAGGCCTCCAGAGGTCTCCGCGGAGGCTCAGCAGATGGCCTCACGTCCAGGCCTCCCACATGGGGTCCGAGAAGAATGGTGCCGGAGGATCGCGCGACATCGCCGATGCATCGGCGATGCGGCTCGATGTGGAATCCGACCTTCTCCACGCCGACGGCGGCGCATCGTCGACTTCGCCGATGCCTCGGCGATGCATTGGAGAGGCGGCGCGATCCCCCGTCCCATCGACTCCGACCCCATGCAGGAGGCCTCGAACCTCTCGAAGAACAAGGCACGGCACAAGCATAAACTTCCAGATGCCCGCGCGGATTTCTTGGATCGACGCTGGGCCCTCCTGGCGGCGCTTCCGGCGCCGCCCCTGGCGCGCTTCGCGCGCCATGGAGGGGGTCCAGCGCCGATCCGCGAAGACCGCGCGGACCTTCGAAAGTGGACGTCTATGTACTTCACTGTTCCTCCAACCTCGGACCCGGATCCAGAGGCCCTGAGGAGGGCCCCCGAGAGGGCCCCCCCAGTGGCAAGAAACGTTGTTGTTGTGATGGTTGCTGTTGTTGTTGTTGTTGTTGTTGTTGTTGTTGTTGTTGTTGTTGTCGTTGTTGTCGTTGTTGGTGTTGGTGTTGGTGTTGTTGTTGTTGTTGTTGCTGTTGTTGTGGTTGTGGTTGTTGTTGTTGTTGGTGTTGGTGTTGGTGTTGGTGTTGGTGTTGGTGTTGTTGTTGTTGTTGTTGTTGTTGGTGTTGTTGTTGTTGTTGGTGTTGGTGTTGGTGTTGTTGGTGTTGTTGCTGTTGTTGTTGGTGTTGTTGGTGTTGTTGGTGTTGTTGTTGTTGTTGATGTTGTTGGTGTTGTTGTTGTTGTTGTTGTTGTTGTTGTTGTTGTTGTTGTTGTTGTTGTTGTTGTATGGCGTTCGTCGATTTTTTAATGGGGTTATTGCCTTCTCGGGCCAAGAACGGTCCAACGGGAGGCCCACATCACGGCGCGCAGGGCCCCGCCCAGCAGCTCCTCCTCCTCCCTGTCCTCGTCCTCGTCCTCCTCCTCCTCCTCCTCCTCCTCCTCCTCCTCGTCCTCCTACAACTCCTCCTCCTCCTCCTCCCTCCTCCTCCTCCTCCTCCTCCTCCTCCTCCTCCTCCTCCTCCTCCTGCTCCCCCTCCTCCTCCTCCTCCTCCTCCTCCTCCTCCTCCCTCCTCCTCCTCCTCCTCCTCCTCCTCCTGGCTCAAGACCTGAGCACACCGCGGGAGGTGCAGGTCTCAGCTTTGCCATCCAGGGCAGGCCCTGGGTGCTGGGGCCCAAGCTTGTTTGCTCTGCCCCCGTGCCTGCCTGGTCAGCCCCAGGCAGAGGCACAATCACGTCCCGCCTCAGTGCTGCCATAGGGCCTCTCGTGTGCGTGCGCCAGCGTGCCGCCATCAGGAGATGCCCGCCCAGCAGAAGAAGTACCTGGTCTGCTCGAAGCGGGGCTGCAAAGGCTGGGCTTGGTGCTCGACTAATTCTCGTCATTGTATGCAGTGTGGCAGCCGTTTCAAGCAGTGCGGGGATCATGGTCCCCCAGCTCGACCCCAAGGTGGTGGAGGTGGCTCCCAGGATGTTCGGCCTGACGTCGAGGAGGAGCCGGCCAAGCCAGGACGCTGGAGGAAGGGCTCCCGCGGTCCTGAGCGCCCACCAGGCCTGGGGCGCGGAGGCGGCCGAGCGGTCACCTTCGAGGATGCAGTTCCCGCTGACGACCCAGTTGCCCTGGCTCAAGCTCAAGTCACCTTCTGGAAGAAGTGGAAGCCAGATGGAGAGGAGCACAAGTCGGCGCTGGGCAAGCTCAAGTTCGCCAAGGCGCAGGCGTTGTCGGCCAAGAGCCTGGAGCAGCAAGCACAGTCCCTGTCAGATCAGCTCCAGGTGTTGCGCCAGAGGTTGCAGTCGCAGAAGCAGGAGGCCAGCGAGCTGGTTACCACAATTGTCGAGGCAAGTGAGTATCACGGCAAGCTGGTCGAGGAGATCGAAGCTAATACAAAAGAAGTGCAGACGCTGGAGACGCAGCTCAATGCGGCCACCCAGGCGGCTGCGTATGAGGCATCTAAAGACGAAGATTTGCTCACCACCATTCAGGGAGTTATATCCGCCAGAATGCCACAGGGAGGACTGGCCCCACCTGAACTTCGAGACAAGGTATCGGAGCTGGCCGCCATGTTCGACACCTTGCAGCAGCAGCACGTCGCATCCCAGGCCTCGGTCGCGCCAGCTGGCGGCGGCCCGCCTGCGGTGGCGGCTCCGCGCGGGGTCATCATCGACGGTTTCCCTGCAGTTGGAGAGAGCCCTGATGATGGCCAGGCAAGTCAGACGCCCGCGCCTATCCCAGGCCAGCACGTCCCCACTCCTGCCGACGACAAGGAGCTGGAGACCATGGCAGAGGCGCAGGCCATGGACACGTCTGAAGGCCGCCGCCGCGCGGCTGCTGCGCTGTCCGACGTCGCCCAGGGCATGGTCAAGATCCAGAGTGAGTCAGGCCCCGAGACCAAGAAGGTCAAGGCGGCGGCCGAGGCTGCTGCGCTCGCGGCCGCCCAGGGCCAGAAGTCGCCAGGGTAACACGTATAAGATCGCTACTATCAATGGTTCTTGCTGGCCTGCTGTTCGCAAGTTTGTTCTTTCGCCGCAGTCTAGTGCAGTCAAGAACATCTGTGCTCAGGAGTGTAAGCTTGCCGACGGAGATAGCATTGTGCGTCAGATACAATGGTGCTCGGCCCAGGGGTGGCTGGCTTACATCACGCCTGCAGCCAGGAATGAGAATAATGAGTTGGTTTCGGGAGTTGCGATTTTGATTCGGGATGGCTTGGACTTGGGGGTCCAGCCGATCACTTTTTCCGCCGCTTTCGACCCCGCTCGATTATCGGGGGTGCTTCTTGAACTTCCTGGGGTCCCGAAGTTCGCCATATGTAGTACCTATTTTCAGGCTGCTGCTGGTCTCTCCGAGACCAATTTAAAACTTCTGGCCGCCATAGGCCAACTTCAGGATGATTTGACCCATCCAGTTTTGGTTGCGGGGGATTTTAACCTGGCCCCCTCTCGGTTGGCCCAAGCAGAGTTTCTGTCCAGGTCCACGATGACCCTGCTTGTGCCGCCGACCGCCACCTACAGAAACAAGAAGACCAAATCCACTCTAGATTATTTCCTGTCTAGCCAAGGCCTCTCGCCGTGGCTCAGAAACCCCCGTACTCTTTCCTCGTATCCTCTCTCCCCTCACAGACCTGTGCTGCTAGATATTGTAGTTGAGAATAACTTTAATATCCCCACGCTGCATAGGCCCCAGAAGCTACCCACACGTATTCCTGTGGGCCCGCAATTGCCAGAAGTGAGTTGGCACCAGTCAGCTGCTGCATTGGAGTGCGCTTCACAATTGATCGATGATGCTCGACGGCCGCTCAGCGATCAACAGCAGTCGGTGCTCCTGGACCACGTGTATTTCAGCTTGGCCCAGGACTTGGAAGCTACAATCAGTAAGAAAACTAACACCCCCCTCAAGCCTAGCAAGTACCCCAGGGCCCACCCCCCTCAGGTTCTTATGGTCCCCGCTGAGGCCAAGGCTGCTAGGAGTAGGGCTAAATGGGTGGCCTACACGGGCCCGTTGAGATGGCTCATCAATAGGATTCAAGATTTCCATAGATGTGTTCAGGACTGGAATCTCACTGAGTTTCAGGACGCTCTCGACAGCTTAGAGGATTGCCCTGAGCTGTTCACCACCGTCGTGTCCCTCAAGGAGGGGCTGCAGAGATTAGAGTTGCTGCAGGTTTGTTGCACGTTGATTTCAGCGCTGGTGCCCTGAACCAGGCGCTGGCGATCCAGGTTCTGGACGAGCTGCTAGAGCACGTCACCAAGCTCCTGTATCAGGAGCAGGCGGCAGAGAACGCTGCAGACGGGAAGGCATGGAGGGATTGGGTTCAGGACAACATGAAGGGAGGAATGGGATGGGCTCACAGATGGACCAAGCGTTTGGAGGCCTGGAGGCCCTCGTCAGTTCCATTTAAGTCGCAGTATTCTGGCAGGCCCCAGCATATATTGCAGGTAGAAGCTGATCGTCTGGCAAAAATATGGCAGGTTTCCCAGGATACCCCACCACAGCTCGTTCCTGACAGAGATGATCGTATTGCCCTGGGCCCCATCAGCCCCAAGAGATTACGACAGGTTGCGAAAAGTTTTCCCCATGCCACTGCCTCTACCTGGGACGGTTTCCACCCTAGGCATTTCAGTATGTTGAATAATGAACAGGCAGAGATTGTCTGCGATTTTATCGGCCTGCTTGAAAAGATTGGACATCTGCCAACCCAGCTCCAAGGTATCGTATCGACTCTTATGATGAAGTTGAAACAACATGATGCCCCAGCCAGTCAGCCTTCTTTCAGGTCCATTGGTATGCTTCCAGCTTTGTACAGAGTCTGGGCTAGGCTCAGGAGGTCAGCGGCCAGAGAGTGGGAGGCACACCACCGCAGGCCGTACCTTGCTCATCAGGCTGGTCACTCCATAGTGGAATTAGTATATAAACAATCCTTGGAATGCGAGTCCAATAGCTCTGACAAAGATCAACAATATAGTGCCCAAGTTCTCTACGATTTATCTAACTATTGCGAACATGTTGATCGGCCGTGTCTCGCTTACCGTGCTGTTGAATCAGGTTTTCCGTGTTGTTTATTGCGTATCATGTTATCTCAATATGCCAGCGAACGCACTGTTGCACTACAAGATTGCGCAGTCAGTGTAGGCAAGCCTTGGAGGGGCATTGTCGCAGGATGCAGTTGGGCCACCTATCTTGTGCAAATGTATGTGCTCGCCCCGCTCGACGTGTGGACGCAGGCGCATTGTCATATCAGGCTCGCGATGTTTATAGATGATCTGCTGCTCCAGTGCCACGGCCGCAGTTACAGCCTCATCGTCAGCCAGCTCAATATTGCTGCCAGGTCCATGGCAGACTGCATCATCAATGAGTTTAAGTGCCAGATCGCCAGCAAGAATAGTCAGGTCCTGGCGTCCCAACAAGCCCTTCAGGATCAACTCAGGACGGCTCTCGGGCCTCTGGCAGGCCCGAACGCGGATAGGTCTGGACCTAACCTGGGATGTGAAATTGGGGCTGGACGGCCCCAACGCCGATGGAGAAAGCAGCGTAAGATTTCGGAGTGTCTTGATAAGATGCTTAAAAGACTTAACAGGGTTCGCATGCTCAAGAGAGCTGGGGGTAACACTCATAAGTTGTATAGGACTGGCCTCGAGGCGGCCGCCGCGTTCGGAGTCGAGGTGACTGGCGTCAATGGCGCGCAGTTGGAATCTGCTAGGTCGCAGTTTTTGGCTGCTGCGGGACCCCGTTGCCCGACGCGCAGCCGTAGTCTGGCCCTGCTCATCCTCAAGGACCCCTTGTGGAAAGCTGCCCTGGGCCCTGCCATTATGCGGCACCGCCTTGTCTGGGGCGCCGCCACCCGCCCCCACCTTGCCGTGGCCAGTCTCCAGCAGTTGCGTGTTTGGGCTGAGGCCATCCTCCCGAGAGTTGCAAAATCTTGGGGCTCCTCCAGGGGCCCCCTCAGCGCCGCGGTGCTTTCGCTTAAAAGGATCGGTTGGAAATTCCAGGGACCATTTACTTTTGTGACCTCCTCAGGCATTGAGTACCCTCTCCCAGGACATTCCCCCGCTCTCCTCCAAAAGCTCATGGAGTTCGACTGGCACGGCCAGCTCGCTTCCAAGGCGGCCGAGAAGATCGGCCACCCGAGCGCCCAGTTAGATGTGGTTGCTGCCCGTGCTGCTCTGTCATCGCCAGACCTCCTGGGCCACCAGAAGGGAACCCTCCTCGCCTTCCTCACTCAGAGTATATGGGCTATGGACAGAGCCAAGGCAGCAGGATACGAAGTCGAGACTGGCTGCGAGCGCGGCCACCATTCGGACAACCTCGGCCACCGCATACTTTATTGCCCGAAGACAGAGAATCTCAGAGCCACTCATTTCTCGGCAGCGGAGCTTCAGAATTTAAGAGAGCCTCCTCCCCAGACCCTGCCCCAGTACCTCGGTTTCCAGTTGGTCCCCGAGTATCGTGGTGAGAACCCTCCTGGTTCGGGCCTGGAGTTTGGGGAGTTTTGGTGTGCTCAGGAGGGGATCACCCTCAGGAGGCTTTCAGCGAAGGGGAAGTGTATATAGATGGTAGTTGCACTAACCACGGTCACTATGTCTTCAACGCCGCAGGTTTCGCGGTTGTCTGTATGCGTAACGGAGAAGCTTTTGCCCATTTCAGTGGCCGAGTCGGCCAGATGTTTTTACAAACCTCGGGGGCCGCGGAGCATTTGGCCGCTGTTGCGGCCCGTATTCTGTCTAGGGATGTTGAAGTCATTTACTCTGATTATGAAGGAGTTCTGTCTCTGCACCAAGGTACTGAGTACCCTCGGCACAACGTGTGGGCTGGGTGTAAGGCGTTGGCTGGCAGAGGCCAGTTCCCCCTCGGCCAGCGCTTGCGTAAGGTCAAGGCCCACCAAGATTTACAGGCCCTCTCAGAAGGCAGTGAAGAGCGACGGTTGGCCGAAGGCAATAGTGCTGCTGATCGTATTGCCAAGGCCGCCGCTTTTAAAGGAATGCAGCCCAGTGAAGCAGAGAAAAGCGATTTCACTGACAGTCGGAAGTTTCTCTTGCGATATTTGAAGTATGTTGCTCAGGCTCTGGGAGAGTGGCCCGCGATCGCCCCTCACCGTAACAAAGCCTTGGCCGCCCCAGAGAAGAGTTTGTCTCCCCCCTCGGGTGCCGCCTCTGCCCTTACGTCGTGGGCGCCGCCGTCGTCGGTCGAGCCTCCCCCCCCTCCGCTTCCTCCTGAGCCCCACGAGGAGCCCAGAGAGCCCTTCAGGTACCACACGTGGGCTCTCATCCATCAGTACCATAGGCGCATCCTGTGTAGGGTGCAGACCAAGTCGTTCAAACAGCGGGGAGTTTTACAGGCCCAGCATTGCCCAGGCCACTGCAAGCAGCTTTCCGATCTTGTGCATGATAATAAAGGCCATGATTTGTTTTACTACGAGCACCTTGATCACCCGACGAGTATCTTGGTTTGCCATAAGTGTGGATCCTTCTCTGAGGGGTTGGGTCGAGGGCTCACTAGTGCGTGCAGCACTAGAGTGAGCCACCAAGGAGCGGCCACTCAGCTAGCCCGCGTCCAAGAGGGTCGAGATCCAAAGGGCACAAAGTCGTCCCCGATCGTTTCTAAGACCCCCGCTATTCCCCTGGCCCAGCTGGTGCGCGAGGAGCGTGCCAAGACCCAGGGAGAGGAGGCACAAAGCCCTCCATAGTCGGCCGCGCTCTCTCGCGGCGGACATCGAACAATCCCAAGCCGTGTGCGTGTCCTCCTCCTCCTCCTCCTCCTCCTCCTCCTCCTCCTCCTCCTCCCCCCTCCTCCTCCTCCTCCTCCTCCTCCTCCTCCTCCTCCTCCTCCTCCTCCTCCTCCTCCTCCCGCCCCTGCCTTGGCAACGCCCAGCGGCCGCCGCGGCCCGGGCGCGCGCCGAGGACTTCGCCGAGGAGGTCGGCGAGTCGACCGTCGGCCCGATCATCCAGGCGCCACGGGGGGGGGGAGGAGGAGGAGGAGGAGGAGGGGGAGGCGGAGGAGGAGGAGGAGGAGGAGGAGGAGGAGGAGGAGCGGCACGGGCCCCGGCCTTTTGCTTCGAGGCTCGAGGTCCTCGAGCGTGCTCGTGGATGCCCGAGGTGCAGAGGCTTTGGGGGTGCTCGAGGGCCCGAGGTTCTCGAGGTCTTGGAGGGCCCCTCGAGGTTCTTGAGGGCTTCGCAGATTCCGCCCAAAAAGAACATGTTTTGGAGTTTGGGAGCCTCTCTTTCCAGCAGCTGCGCCTCGCCGAGGGGGCGTCCCGGGGGGGGGGGGCCGAGTCGTCCCGAGCGGCCGCCGGGGACCCGAGTGTGGCCCGAATGCTAGGCCTCCCGGCGAACACGAAGGTTTTTTGGGGGCAACTTGTCGGCCTCCGGAGGCCCTCGCTTGGCTGGGACCGTCAGAGAGTGACTCAGGATCGAGAGGTCTAAGAGCTCGCGCATCAAATTCCCCAAATGTCTGCGGATCGATTAGTTCGGCTGCGTCGCAGTCGGTTGCGTTCGGTCGGTTCGGTTAGGTCGGCTTCTGTGTCGTTGTTGCGCCGCTGCGCTCTTTTAAGCTGCTTGCGGCCTGAAGGTTTCGATTTCACTGTCGGGTCTCTCGGTTTTCTGTTGTGCTGTTGCCGTGGACGGTCTTGGCAGAGGAGGTCAGACAGATCATGCACGAAGAAGACCTATACCTCCAGCGACTTGATGTGTTCAACCCTGGCGTAGTTCTCGTTCTTGGGCTCTTTGACTCAGTGAACCTACCGGGGGGTCACATTCGTTTGTCCGTTCTTGGCTCAGTTGTGCCCCTCGTTTTACCCCGGGGCCGACTTCGGCCTGCAGGGTCGACTTCTTCCGACGAAGGCATCTATACACCACCGCCGTACCAGGCCAGGGCCATCCTGGGCCCCAGGATGGTGTATAGACCCTCTTGGCCTCGGCCAAGAGGGCGTATACACCATCCTGGGGCCCAGGACGGCCCTGGCCTTGCACGGTGGTGGTGTATAGATGCTTTATGCGAACTTCTGGGACCCAGCGCCATCAACAATGGGTCCGGCGAGGAGAGCGGTCCTTGCGCCTGGGGCCGACTTCGGCCTGCAGGGTCGGCGTCTCGGCCCCAGCGCCATCCGCAGCGGGTCCGGCGCGGAAGGAGCTGTCCCTGCGGCTGGGGTCGGGGCCTGGGCCCGCGGACTGCAAGAATCGGGAGGGGAAGAATCACACAGACACAATCAATCATCGATTCCCCAGAAAATATGGGAAAATATGGGAAGTGGGGGGGAAGACACAAATCCCAAAAATATGCGAAGCTATGGGGGATCCTGGTATCTGTGTGTTTTCATTTGTGTGTCCCTGGGCCCCTGTAAAGAAGCACGTAGTTCGTATATCTGGGGGGCTACGAGGAGGCGGGCTGGATCAGCACGAGGAGAACGGGTCCTGGAGGAGATGGGCCCTGGAGTTTAGTGGGCCCCCGAAACGGCAGGACCGTTTTTTCACCGTTTCCGAACAAGTTTCCCTTGAAAATGGAAACGGCGAAAAACACGGCGACCGGAAACGGCAACAAAAACGGCTCCAGGATTGGAACCGGAGCGGGAACCCGTAAAAGAACGGCGACGGAACCGGTAAAAAAACGGCGTCGGAACCAGCAACAAAAACGGCAAAACGGAACCGGTCAAAAAACGGCCTTGTCGTTTCCGGGGCCCTTTAAGCCCTGGAGGTGTTTCGCCTTTGCCTGCTTCCTGCTGCCCTGGTGAAGAAAACACGGTCCCGAGGGTTGGGTCGGACGAAGGGATTGGTAAAGGGAGGGGTGCGACATGTTATGCATGCAGCTTATTTCGGCCTTGCCGCCGGGCGCGTTCCTGGATACACTGGCGACTGGAGGCGCCAGGAAAAACCAGCTGCATGCAGCTTCGTCGCTACCACCGATCCGCAGAAGGCACTTACCAAGACATCTGGCGCGTCGAAGAAGTAAGGCGACTGGCTGGCCATTTTTGTTGCTGGCCCTTTGAGGACGGCTTCGTGTTTCTAGACGGTCAAACATCGGCTCGGGATGGAGAGCCAGTCCTGGGGAGGAGGTCGGGAGGTCCAGGGGCCTACACATCGAGCCAATCGAAGCGCTGGGCGTTTGACTGTACACGACCACCATGCCTGGCCTGGTGGTGTGTAGGTACAGCGCTCTGTGTTACCCTCTGGAGGCGTCGAGAGGCCTCCGGGAACAAGAGGAGGACGACGATGACTTGGACGAGAGCAAGGGCAAGGATGACCAGGAAGCGAGCGAGCGCCAGGACGAGAAGGACGAGGAGAAGCGGGTCCTGGATAAGGTGGCAGAGGAAGAAGAGGGAAGGGCGATGAAAGGGCGATGAAGGAGGACCAGGCGGAGTCAAGAGTAGCGACGAGGAACTCGAATGGGAGGAGGAAGTCGTGGGGATGGGGGGGTGAGATGAGGAGGATCAGGATATGTTGGAGGAGGGGGGGTGGAAGAACCTATTCCTTGGCGTGCTTTCTTCGAGTACGTCTGCCTCCAACTTGTTACACTCGCCCGGCAACCGTGGAATGATCGAAAAGAGGTATTTGTTGGTTTGGGATCATGGTCGAAGGTCATAGGGCGTGCTAGCTTTCGGGAGTTGTCGAGGATAATTCCCCAGAGCGGGTGTCTGATCGGATCCTCTTCGTCCTCGTTCTCCTCTTCGTTCGCATCGTACTCCTTCCCCGTGCTGCAGAGCAGTGGACCGCGCGAAGCGTAGCCTGGATGCTCCGCCAGACTGCGCATCGCGTCAGAGTGCGGTTCGGTGCGGTTGATGGACGGGGAGTGATACGCATGGGGAGAGGGTGGGGAAGCAATGGAAGGGAGGAGAGGAAGGGCGCGCGCGGTTGCAGACCACGATGAAGTGTTCAGGGAAGCGTTGGGCTCTCGCCTGCGCGACAAGGTTCCCTCCGCGAGTTGCTGGGGGTCCTAGGATAGCTCGCGGGATCAGTATGGGGCCAACATTTGCCATGCTTTCGGCCTACGTCAGTGGCAGCGGTCTTCTCGCGAAGTGGGGATTGTAAGTGATATTGGATATCACTCGATCAGAGCAGCATACCAGTTCACGGGCGCCACCTACGAGCATATCAGCTGACCAGGACAGCATACCAGCATACCATTCGATCACAAAAAGCAGTTGCTACACGCCATCTGACTCCAAGTTTCCTGTTACGGGGCGTTGCATGCTCGATAGGGGTAGCAGGAATTATATTGTACGCGGGTTTCTCGAACGGTCGATTGTCTATGAGGCGCCAAGGCGATGTTTCGTGGAGCACTCGAGATTTGCATTCCACGCGGGGGTGATTGCAATGGACATGGCGACAGCCTTTCCCACGAGAAGTTTCAGTAACCCGAGAAGCAGCGAGTCGCACGGGAGAAGAGGGACGGGGGGACGGACGAATGAGGCAGAGAGGGTGGGCAGGAGGGGGACGGGATGGGAGGAGGTGGGAGGTGGAACGTCGAGGGGGCAGGGGTAAGTCCCCCACGGCCGATACGTTCGGCCGCATGCTTTCCCGCCTTGGCAGTCAGCCAGCCCGCCCTTCTGATTGTCGGTCTTGCCCTCTCTGATCCTGTCCAGTTCGGTCTGGTTTAGCCCTGTCCTCTTGGCGTTTTGTTCCCACTCTCTTTCTCTCTCCCTCTCTCTCTCTCTGTCTCTCTCTCTCTCTCTCTCTCTCTATATATATATATATATATATATATATATATATATATATATATATATATATATATATCTGTCGCTCTCTCGCTTGTACACTATATTTCATGATCCGCATATCGCTGCAGCTGTTACTGCATGTCTGTTTCATTGCCCGTGTCTTGTTGCGCGTCTTCTCTCTCTCTCTCGCTCGGATTGTCTCGCTTGCTCTCTCTCTCTCTCTCGTTCGCTCTCTCTCTCTCTCTCTCTCTCCCCCCCCCTCTCCCTCTCTGGCGCCTTCCCGTACATCGCCTTCGTTACATCCCAAGGGGTCTTCCCTATCTCCACGGCTGGAGAGCTGTTTCTGCATCGGCGTATGTGGTCGTTCGAATGGTGTTTTCGTCGTGTGGGGGGGTCCAGATTTAGGCTAGGCTAATCGGAGGAGGCGATCGTTCTTTTGGCCCCTGCAGGTGCTCCTGAAGAGCGTGCTGAAGGCTGAGCGCTCCCGCTGCGACCTGTGCCAGGGGGGGGAAGATGAAGGGAGGAGGCACACGGAGAGGAAGATGAGGATGTTGTAGCAAAGCAGAACGAGGCGAAAATAGAGGGGGAGGACAAGAAAGGGGAGGAGGAGGAGGAGGAGGAGGAGGAGGCGAAAGAAGAGGAGAAGGAGGTCGAGGAGGAGGACGAGGAGGAGGAGGAGGAGGACGAGGAGGAGGAGGAGGTCGAGGAGGAGGAGGAGGAGGAGGAGGAGGAGGAGAGTACTGAAGTCTGGGCCTTCCTGCGGCGGGCACCCAGCGTGGCAGGGCCCGCGCACCTGCCCTGCGGAGAGGCGCGCGGGCACGAGAGCTGAAGGAGGAAGGCGGTGCCCAGCCGCAGCCCCAGACACCTTCGCACCTTGAGGCACCGACGACGGGAAGGTGTGGGCCTCTGGACTGGACTGGACCGTCGAGCAGCGGGTCGAGCACACCTGCTCCAGGGAAAGGGTCGCCTCCTCCTCCTCCTCCTCCTCCTCCTCCTCCTCCTCCACCCCGGGGGGGCCCCCAAGAGTGGGGTCGGGCTTCGGCCCCCTGGCGGAGGCGGGGACCGCCGGGCCCTCGGGGCGAAAAGCCCCCGCTCCCCGGGGGACGCCGCCAAAGTGCGGTTTCCTTCCCCCGGGGGGGTCGCCAGGTCCCGTGGCCTCCCCCAGGGCGGTGCTGGGTCCCCCCCCAGCACTCGCCGTCCTGGGGCGGGACCGGCGGCTCGTCTCTGTCGTGTCGTTCGTCCGTGTCGTGTCGTGCGTGTCGGTCGTGGCCGTTTCGTCCCCCGTCGTGTCGTGTCGTGTCGTGCCGCCTTTTTTCTTTTTTTGGGGGGGGTCGGTCCTGGGGTCCGGTCCTTTTTTCGGTCCTGGGGCCCGGTCCCGGTTCCCTGGGGGCGGGTGGCGCGGCGCCGTCTTTCGCTAAAGGCGGCGTTGCGCTGCCCCTTTCTCTGGGGTCCCCGTCGTTTTTTCCCCGCGTCGTGCCGGCCGGGCTCGCCCGCCGGCCGGGCGCGCGGGGCGCCGCGCCGGGGCGGCGGGCGCGGCGGCGCGTCGCTGGGCCCAGTGTGCCTTGTGCATGCAGCGGAAGCATCGGTGCTAAAAAAAAATCCTCCTCCTCCTCCTCCTCCTCCTCCTCCTCCTCCTCCTCCTCCTCTCCTCCTCCTCCTCCTCCTCCTCCTCCTCCCTCCTCCTCCCCCCTCCCTCCTACATTCTCCTCCTCCTCCTCCTCCTCCCTCCCTCCCTCCCTCCCTCCCTCCCTCCCTCCCGCAGCGCATTGAACAAGCAAGACGTCGGATGTGTAAACCTGTGCGCGCAAGGTCACATTCTAGTTATTGAGGCATCCGGGATCCGCGCAGCCGGCACGAGGGTTTGGAGCCATCCCACCTTGAGAGGGGAGCTCTTCAGAGGAGGTGACAGGTACCGACGCCGCTGCCCGTCTCTCGTCGCCACATCTGGACTCGCCTCGAAGTCCTGGTCAGAGCGCCCCCAGTGAGAGGCTCGACGAGTAGCGGCGTGTAGGGGACTGGGCTGGGGAGCCCGGGGCCCTCGACCTCATACCACACATGTAATTAGGTGCTAGGGGCTGGGCGCGCATTTAGGGACCCCCCCACCCCCCCCGAGGGTGCCCCGATACTGCCCCGAATCCTCGTCAAGACGGCCTCGAGAGGTTTCAGCCGGCCCAGGAGAGCCTCAAGATTCCCCAAGAGACGTTCACGACAGCTCCAGAGGGCCCCACTGGCCGAAGCACCTCCAAGATGCTCCCAGGAGGCCTCCCAAAGATCCAAAGACGCCCTCAAGAAAGCTCCACGAGGCCCGGAGCATCTTTCCGGAGGCCCTCAAGGAGGCCCCCAAAAGGACCCCAGGAGGGCCCCCAGGAGTCTCCAGCAGGCCGCCAGAGACCCCAAGAGGCCTCCACGAGGCCCGAATGTACAGGCCGCACGAACGCCCTGGCCGCACCGAAGACGATCGCAAGTGGTTCCAACATGCTTCGAAGACGCCCCCAGAACGCCCCCGTAAAATCCCCACGAGGCCCCCAACAGACCCCAAGCCGCCGCCGCCCCGGCTGCTGGCTGGTCCTGCGACTCTGCAAGCTCTTCTCCCTCCCTCCCCTCCGCCGTCCCTTCCTCCTCCTCCTCCTGGTCGGCAGCCTCCTTCGTGCCCCCCCGACCCTCCCCCCCCGTCACCATCGCCGTCGTCCTCCTCTTCATCCTCCTGCTCCTCCTGCTCCTCCTCCTGCTTCTCCTCCTCCTGCTCCTGCTGCTCCTCCTTCTCCTCCTCCTCCTCATTTTCCTCCTCCTCCTCCTAGACCTCCAGAGCCAAGAACACCCTGCATAGGGGTGTCGGAGTTTTAACGTCATACATCCCTACGCGATCAGGCAGAGATTCCAAAGACTCCTCCTGCTCCTACTCCTCCACCTCCTCCTCTCCCTCAGGACTCTTGACCCCTCCCTCCCCTCTTCTTTCAGCTATCCTTCGTCACCTGCTCTTCCTTCTCCTCCTCCTCCTCCTCCTCCTCCTCCTCCTCCTCCTCCTCTTCCTCCTCCTACTGTGCGAATCGGATGCGCCTGGCGGCTCAGATTCGGACAGGAAACGGGTCCCTGGCCCTTGGCCTAGATTGTGGATTCTCCGCAGCGTTGCCCCTCAGGGAAGATTCGGCCTTCGGTGCCAAGCAGGTTTGCCCCTGGCTTGCTGCCGGCTGGCATGCTTCGATGCGCAGAGCTAATCGCCTGCCCGCCAACAGCCCAATTTCAGCCACAACGAATCGGTACAATCGCGAAACCATCGATTACTTTAGTTTCAGGCATGTGTTTTGTTCGGATCAGGGTGCTGGTCCTCTCCGTTTCAGACCTTATTTGAAGCAGTCTTTGGCCCATTGGGGCTTCTCTAGCGGCGTTCTTCGGGGTTCCTCGGGTTGCCCTTTGAGCCTCCCCAAGGTATTCCTGGGACGCTGTTCGGATCTTCTTAGGGTGCTCTGCTTCTGAGATCTTTGAGTTGCTACAGGTTCTCGGGTTCGTTCGGCTCTATGTGTCGTGTTGAGCTGCATGGCTGTGTAATGATTATGTTTCGCTTGCGTTGTATATGCATGCGTGTTCCGTCTTGGTTCTTCTTGCTACGTTTCGCATGGCGGTGGTTTGAATTGACCTGTATCGGATCGCATGGTATTGTTGATGTTGGCCTCACTTCTGATTGCAATGCTTGCGGTGCATCGACCACACATCTGCGTTCCATGGACATGTGTTGCATTGTCCTGCTGTTGCACTCTCTACACTGACTTCGCTGCCGGGCATGACGTCGCACGTCATGAGATGGAGCTGCATCAGTGGAGCCGTGAGCTTGTCAAGGATTGGGTCTGGCTAGAGCCTAGGCGCACGCGAAGCGCGCGCGCGTGGTTCTAGTCGGCACCTGTGTGCCCCCCCCACTGCTGTTCTTCGTGTGTGTGTGTGTGCTCTCGAGGAGGAGGAGGAGGAGGAGGAGGAGGAGGACGAGGACGAGGACGAGGACGAGGAGGAGGAGGGGGAGGAGTGGGAGGAGGAGGAGGAGGAGGAGGAGGAGGAGGAGGAGGAGGAGGAGGAGGAGGAGGAGGAGGAGGAGGAGGAGGAGTGGGGCAGCACGGCAGTTCGAGTGGCCTATAGGCAGTTTGTGGTCTGCCCCGACCCCGCTCCTCCTCCCCCCACCGGAAGGCCTCACGGCCGGTGCCGCACCCTATCGGAGGGTGTAAAGATCCGCGCGGTGCCGGGAGCCCGTGCGCAGGCCGTGACGGCAAGAGCCTGCCGTGCGATAGCCAAGGGCGCCCTCGAGGGCGCGAAGTTATTCGCGCTTCGCGCTTCGCGGTCCTCGTTCCTTCTCCCCCTCCTCCTCGTCCTCCTATTCTCCCTTTGGGAGGGCGGCGCGAGAGCGCGAAGTTATTCGCGCTTCGCGCAGCGCGAAGCGCGAAGTTGGGAGCCCTAGGTAGCCAGCTCGGCGGAAGCCAGCTGGGCGCAGGCTGCCCGGGCCCCTGTTGGGGTAGCCCGCTTCGCCACACCATCGCGCAGCCCCCCGCAATTGCTCAGAGCCCCGAATCATCAGGGGTAACTCGGGTCAGGGCTAACTCGGGTTCGCTTTTCGGGATTCCGAACCCGAGTTATCCCGGACCCGAGTTACCCCGGATAACTCGGGCGTCCAAGAGCCCCGAATCATCAGGGGTAACTCGGGTCAGGGGTAACTCGGGTTCCTTTTTCGGGAACCCAAACCCGAGTTACCCCGGACCCGAATTACCCCGGATAACTCGGGCGCCCAAAGCTCGGCGGAAGCCAGCCGGGCGCAGGCTGCCCGGGCCCCTGTTGGGGCAGCCCGCTTCGCCACACCATCGCGCAGCCCCCCGCAATTGCGGATGAGAGTGAGGGGGCGGCGGGGTCGTCGGCACTCTGGCTCGGCACGGACTGAACGGGTACGGAAGGAATGGGTGCAATGCCCAACAGCAGTTCCTGTTCATGTTGAACAGGACTCGCTGTCGGTGTCGCCGCGGCCTGTGCCCATTTGAGACAGAAGGCCGCCTGCCCAACAGTGGCCGCTGTTGGCTTTGGACAGCATTTGTTGTTGGGCATTGTACCCATTCTTTCCGTACCCACTCCGGGCGTCTACATCTGCCAGGCTCTGAAGAATCGCGCCGCAGGCGCCGATTTCTGTTCCGTTCTAGCCCGCCGCACGTCCAGATTTTGGGGTAAAATCAGCGTGGTTGGGTCGCGGGTGGGCCGCGGGGTGGGTCGCAGTCTGGATCGCGGGTGGGTCGCGGGGTGGGTCGCGGGGGGTGGGGCGGTCGACAACAGACAACAGCACCAATAATCATTTTCAGATTGTTCGTTCTTATCCGATCGCGTGTCAATGACCATGTATGTCCCAAACCCTCGATACCCGCCCTCTCCGTCCTCGATCGTACCCCTCTTGGGTGTATATATATATGTGTATATATATATATATATAATATCGGAGTAGGCCGGGGGGGGGGCCCGGCTGCTGCCTCTGGTCGCCACGGCGGCCCCCCCGGGCCATTTTTTGGCACCCCCTCACGAGGATCGTGGCCCCCTCGCCGAAAATTCGAGCCCTCAGTCTCAAGAAGCCTCCGAAGTAGCCGCAAGAGGCCCCAAATGGCTTCCATGAGGCTCCCAAGATAGCCCACCAGGCCCTCCAGACGCTCTAAGATGGCTCCCACAGCCTTGCGAACAGAGATTCAATAGCCACAAATCGTTTCATTCCTGTGGGAAAGCGCTGATTTTTGGCATGTAGACCTTCCCGCCTGTCCGACGCTCCAAGACGGCCCACGACGCGTTCTACACCGCACCAACGCGGCCCCCGAGGGTTTCAAGCGGCTCCCACGACGACATTGTTTCTTTTGCAAAAGACAAAGGATGGGAATCGTGGAGCGACATGGCGGCAATATCTGAGACTTGGCAACCTTTTGAAGATGAGTACGTTCAAAGCATGTGGCGTTAATCCGTTTATTTGTCGTCGTCATCGATCTATCTTCATCATCTTGCGGGGAGCGTTTGGCTTCTTCGCAGCAGCGTTTGGCTGCATGTAATTGTCTCGCACCTGATCAGCTACCCGGCCTCCCCGGAGGCCAGCGCGTTTGGCGCGCCTGCCGCCCTTGTAGGGTCGCCGGACTCCCAGCGTCGGCAGCTTCGTTCGTTCGTTCGTTCGTTCCCACGACGGCTCTTGGAGGGCCCCAAGACAGCTCCGGAGGGCTCCACGAGGGGCTCCAGATGAGTCACGGCGGCTCCAACGCGCGCAAGACGGCCCCAAGATGGCCGAAGAGGCTCCCAAGACCGCCGCAAGACGGCCCAAGACAGCCGCAAGACGCCCCCGAGGAGCCCCAAGACAGTCCAAGAGAGACCCAAGAGGGCCCAGACGGCCCAAAAGGGTCGGCCTGTGGGGCTCACCGAACCCCCCGAGACGGCCCAAGAGACCCCGAAGCTGGCCCAGGAGGCCCCCAGGACGGCCTCAGGGAGGCCCAAGAGGGCCCCGTTCGAAATCATGTTCCCGGAAGCCTCTCCAGGAACATGACTTCCGGGCTCCCAGCGCTCCCTACTGGGCCCCAGGACAGCTTCAGCGAGGCCCCAGAGGGCCCGAGATGGCTTGAAGATGGCCGAAGAGGGCCCCAAGAGGGCCTTCAAGAGGCAAAAATCTGCACATTGACTTTGTAAAACGTACATTTTCAGCATGCTCGCTGGCTTTGTCTTCGCAGTGCCCCAGACGCCCCCGCGGAGCCCCAAGAGAGACCCAAGAGGGCCCCAGACGGCCCAAAAGGGTCTGCCTGTGGGGCTCACCGAACCCCCCGAGACGGCCCAAGAGGCCCCGAAGCCAGCCCAGGAGGCCCCCAGGACGGCCTCCGGGAGGCCCAAGAGGGCCCCGTTCGAAATCATGTTCCTGGAAGCCTCTCCAGGAACATGATTTCCGGGTTCCGAGGACGCCCGAGAGGGCCCCAGGACATTCTCAGCGAGGCCCTCCCGAGATGGCTTGAAGATGGCCGAAGAGGGCCCCAAGTGGGCCTTCAAGAGGCAAAAATCAGCCCGTTCCCGTAGTAAAACGTACGGACTCGGCGCGAGACAATTGGCGACCGCAGCTGCCGTCCCTTCGTGCTGGGCGAGTGCGAACCTGGCGTTCAGTTTGGACGGAACGTGTCGGGTCTGTTGCCAATCGGGGCTGCGCCAGGCTAGGCCACCCCCAAGGTCAGGTTCGGGAATGGGTCGTAGCAACACGACGACGACGACGACGACGACGACGACGACGACGACGACGACGGCACGCCCCAACAGGCTCCCCAAGACGCCCCAAACCCATGCTCCCAGAAGGCCTTCTGGGAGCCCGATTCATACGACAACCATTTTCCTCGAACGCATTTCGGAATGCAGATTGGTATGCGTGGACTGTGGTCCACTACTTCAGTGAAGCAGTGAAGTAAATTCGTCAAGGCCTGGGGCCTGCTAGAACCTGAGCGCGCGCGAAGCGCGCGCGATGGTTCTAGCAGGGGGGGGGGCCAAACCGGTGCCGCCATCCCCCATGGCCGCCCCCCCCAACCTTTGGGGGGTCACAGACCCCCCGGGACTGCCCCGGGCCGTTTCCAAATTGCCCACGACAGGCCACGCGGGCCGTACAGATGGTCAAGAAAGCCCGAAGACGCCCCGAAGACGCCCAAGAGCGCCCCAAGAGGGCCCGTGAGGGCCCCAAGAGGGCCTTCAAGAGGCAAACATCGGCCCATCTCCTTCGTAAAACCTGCATTTTCGGCACACTCGCTGCCTCCGTCTTCACAGTGCCCCAGACGCCCCCGCGGAGCCCCAACACAGCCCAAGGACCCCAGACGGCCCAAAAGGGTCGTCCTGTGGGGCTCACGGAGCCCCCAAGACGGCCCAAGAGGCCCCAAAGCCGGCCCAGGAGGCCCCCAAGACGGTTTCAGGGAGGCTCAAGAGGGCCCCGTTTGACATCATGTTCCCGGAAGCCTCTCCGGGAACATGATTTCTGGGTTCCCAGGGCCTCAGGACAGCTTCAGCGAGGCCCCGAGATGGCTTGAAGATGGCCGAAGAGGGCCCCAAGAGGGCTGTCAAGAGGCACAAATCGGCCCATTTCCTTTCTAAAACTAGCATTTTCAGCATGCTCGCTGGCTTCGTCTTCGCAGTGCCCCAGACGCCCCCGAGGAGCCCCAAGACAGCCCAAGAGAGACCCAAGAGGGCCCCAGACGGCCCAAAAGGGTCGGCCTGTGGGGCTCACGGAACCCCTCAAGACGGCCCAAGAGGCCCCAAAGCCGGCCCAGGAGGCCCCCAAGACGGTTTCAGGGAGGCTCAAGAGGGCCCCGTTTGACATCATGTTCCCGGAAGCCTCTCCGGGAACATGATTTCTGGGTTCCCAGGGCCTCAGGACAGCTTCAGCGAGGCCCCGAGATGGCTTGAAGATGGCCGAAGAGGGCCCCAAGAGGGCTGTCAAGAGGCACAAATCGGCCCATTTCCTTTCTAAAACTAGCATTTTCAGCATGCTCGCTGGCTTCGTCTTCGCAGTGCCCCAGACGCCCCCGAGGAGCCCCAAGACAGCCCAAGAGAGACCCAAGAGGGCCCCAGACGGCCCAAAAGGGTCGGCCTGTGGGGCTCACGGAACCCCTCAAGACGGCCCAAGAGGCCCCGAAGCCGGCCCAGGAGGCTCCCAAGACGGCCTCAGGGAGGCCCAAGAGGGCCCCGTTCGAAATCATGTTCCCGGAAGCCTCTCCGGGAACATGACGTCCTGGTTCCCAGGGCCCCCTACTGGGCCCCAGGACAGCCTCAGCGAGGCCCAACAGGGCCCGAGATAGCTTGAAGATGGTCGAACAGGGCCCCAAGAGGGCCTTCAAGAGGCATAAATCGGCCCATTACCTTTTGTAAAACGTATATTTTCAGCATGCTCGCTGGCTTCGTCTTCACAGTGCCCCAGACGCCCCCGCGGAGCTCCAAGACAGCCAAGAGAGACCCAAGAGGGCCCAAGACGGCCCAAAAGGGTCAACCTGTGAGACTCACGGAACCCCCCAAGACGACCCAAGAAGCCCCAAAGCGAGCCCAGGAGGCTCCCAAGACGGCTTCAAGAAGGCCCAAGAGGGCCCCGTTCAAAATCATGTTCCCAAAAGCCTCTCCGGGAACATGACTTCCTGGCTCCCAGGCCCCAGGACAGCCTCAGCGAGGCCCAAGATGGCCCGAGATGGAATGAAGATGGCCGAAGAGGGCCCCACGAGGGCCTTCAAGAGGCAAAATTCAGCCCGTCCCCATAGTAAAACGTATATATATATATATATATATATATATATATACACATATATATATATATATATGGTTGTGTTCACCACTTTAAGCCGAGTAGTGTCGCAGCTGGCCGCAGGAACATCGTTCCGTAATCCTCAAGGCTCAAGCAGGCCCAGCCTATGCAGTTTGTCAGAGGTGCGATCCCAGAGCTTGCTCGGGGGATATCGAATAGCCTCCTGCTCTGGGCACACACTCCGCCGCCCTGCCCCGTGTGCCAGCCTGTGGTGCACTGTGACTGCCCGGCCGTGGAGCCGACGCAGTACAAGGAGGTCTTCCACGAGAGGGCGAACCCCGTGGAGCAGACGGGCTTGGTGCTGGCCACCTTCCTCACCGGCTTGGTCGCCGGACACCAGCTCGCGAGAGGCGGGCTCTTCGGGTGCCAGCGTCGGGCGCCGCCGGCGCCAGTGGTTTCCGCACTTGTTCCAGCACTTGAGGCCGCAGCACAGGCCGAGGAGGAGGACATTGCCGAGCTTGCCCGCCGTCAGCAGGCGTTGATCCGCAAGCGGGTGCTGCCAGCCCTTCATCAGTGATGGCGGCGCCAGCCGCAGTCGCCCACCCCCTCGGGCTTCGTGAGGGGGAGTTCTTCGCCATGAGGTACAACGTCGGCGGTCGTGAGTTGTGGCACACCCGCATCTGCTGTGGCACGCCCCCTAACTATCTCGTTGGCGTGACGAGCATGACGCCCGATCTGGACGAGTACGAGGAGGACCTCATCATCGGTGCTGACGTTCTCGATTGGTGTGCTACTGCTGGTCCGAACGGTGTGGTGCCTCAGGCCGGCCCGAATGCTGCGTACTACCGGTTCAGGGCGATCCCCACGGTCGTTCAGCTGACCTCGGCTCGTGCTGCTGGTTATCGTCGCATGGGCCTGGCCCCGCCTGCCGGCAACGTGCATCCTCTGCTGGGTGGACCTCCTGCCGCCGCGGGAGGTCCGCCAGACGCGGGGGGGGGCGGGGCTGCCGGACCTCCAGTCCGCGGGGGCGGCCCCATGGTGGGGTCGATGGTGTCCCTGGTCCGGGTCCCGGGGCCCTCGTCGCTAGAGCTGCGCCGGCAGCAGCGCTTCCCGCCGCGTTAGTGCCCGCCGCGGCGGGTGGAGCCGCCGCGGGGGCCAGCGCCGGCTCCTGGAGGGGGCCTGGCGCGTCTCGCTGCTGCGCTGGGCCCGCCTCCAGCCGCGGCAGCTGGGGGAGGTGCTCCTGGAGGAGCCGCTCCTGCCGCCGAGGCGGGAGGCCTTGGGGGTGGGGGTGGAGCGCCGGCAGGTGCGGCTCCTCCTCTCGCGGTCGCCGCAGCCGGCGCGCAGCCGCCGCCTGGAGGGGGAACGGATGCTCGCACCAACCCTGTCATGTATGACGCCACGGGCTCCCGATTCCGGGAGTTCAGGGATGCGGTCTCTCTCTTCACTGAGGATCCGTGGCCAGACTGGCCCATCAGGGGTCCGAGGACGACGCTGTGGGTTTGTAGATTCATCTTGTCCAACGGGGGAACCCCGCTAGGAAGGCATAATCGGTGGCGTGCTGATTGTAGACTGCAGCCCGGCGATCCAAGCGTCGATTCGCACGAAGGCGGCTGCAGGCTTCTCGAGACTTTAGCGTGCTATGATCAGGTGAATGTTTCAAATATTGCTGCTGCAGAGATCGCCGCCCGCGAGATGCAAGTTGCCGAGGAACGCTATCGCGATAAGGTGGCCGGCAGCAGCGATGATCGCCTCGATTCTAACCTTGTCCGGGGCACGGACCTGGCGCGAGGCAATCTATGTGTCATGCCCGAACTTTCTCAGTGGATCGCGTCAGAGCTGTCCAAGGAGTACGCCGTCATGAAGGAGCGCCGCAAGGCGCGCGAGGAACGCACTCTCGCGCGCCCGAAGAAGGGGGCCAAGGGGGAGCAGTCGGGGCAGGGGTGATGTCACCCCCGCCAGCCGCGCCCCCGGCTGGCCCTGCACGAGCCGAAATTAGCTGCACGGAGGCAGGCTTGCAGTGCCCGGGAAGGCACAGAGACATCTTTCCTTTGCCGCTGCCCAGCTGTCACAGTCTTCCTCGGTCTGGTGGCGCTTCGCTGTCTCGGGGCGCGACCCGCAGGCTGGCCTCTTGCCGGCATGCGATAGATTGGGCCTCAGACGGGACGTCGTGCCTCAACCATCTTTTTGGCTTCAGCACACCGTCGTCGGATGTGCGGAACGCCGGCCAGGCCGCGGCACTTCGCAACATCGAGACGGCTTATCTCAGTGTTCCGCCGCCGCCAGGCGACCCCACTTTTCGCAAGGGAGCCCTCGACGCGCTCTTTGCAGGGCCAGGTCTCTACTCTGATGAATCCTCTACCCAACGGCCGTACGTCAAGAGCAAAGTCTCTTGGCCTGCGCGTGGCAACGCGCCGACTTGTCTGTCCGATTGCCTGGCGCAGGCCGACTCGAAGTGGCTCGGTCTCTGGCGCGATCATATGCTAAGATCGCCTGCTGCCGCTGATTCTTTGCGTGCGGAACTTTGCCCGAATGGCCCCTACACCGATCCGATTTTGAAGAACAACCCTCTCGCCTATGGCGACTTTGTCTCTGAGCTTAGGCAGCGAGGGATGGTGCGGTATCGGAGGGCTGCCGGTCGTGGCGCCACTGTCGGAATATTTTTTGTCGCCAAGAAGTCGGGCGACATCAGACTGATTTTTGATACCCGTGCCGCGAATACCAGTTTTATTGACCCCCCTCGGACGCGCCTCCCCACTCCCGGGGCTTTTGCCGGGTTCGAGAATGTGGGGCGCGACGCCTTTTTCGCGGCAGGGTACATAGAGTGTGCGTTTTACAGGCTTGCCATTCCAGAGGGACTTGACGAGATGTTTAGGCTTCCAGCTATAGCAGCTAGGCATTTAGATGTCGTTGAGGTCGATGGGGTGCCAGTCTCTCCAGGTGACATGATCGCTCCGTGTGTCTGTGTACTTCCCATGGGCTGGTCTTGGGCACTACATATCTGCCAGGGTGTTCTACAACATGCGCTCAAGCTCGAAAGTTTCGAATCGTCTCGCATCATAGAAGATGGCTTGCCTGCAGTATCCCTCGTCCAGCGCTCGGACACGGCCTGTGCAGGATACGTGGATAACTTCATGATTCTAGGTTCGGATCGCAAGGCAGTGCAGTCCGGGCTGGATAGTGTGTGCAGACGCTTGGAGTCACTGGGCCTTTCTGTTCATGAGCTGAGTGCCGCGAGCCAGGATATCTCGTTCGTGGGGGTGAGCTTCAGTGAGGGGTCCAGGGTGTCCATCAAGCCTTCTAACTTGTGGCGTCTCAGGTACGGTATCGAGGCCTTGCTGAGACGTGGTGTATGCAGCGGCTCGGCGCTCCAGATCGTGATGGGTCATGTGACCTGGGCAGCCCTTTTACGTCGTGAGGTGCTGTCGCTTTTCAATGCATCTCATCAGTTCATGCACGCAGTCGGTGAGCGACCGCAGAAGCTCTGGCCGCGGGTGCGGCAAGAGCTGTGGACCTTCCGCTCAATCCTGCCTCTCCTCTTCACACAGATCAACATCCCTTGGCACAACGTCATTGCTGCATCAGACGCATCCCTCTTCGGCATCGGAGTGTGCACGCGTGTTGTGTCGCCCGAACAGTCTGGCGAGATAGGCAGATATGCTGAGCGATGGAGGTACCAGGTGGCCGGCGCGGAGCGCGCCAGAAAACATGCGTTGGAACGTCTGGAGAAAGATCGTCACCCTGCCGCTGAGCCCGGGGGTCACTGTCCTGGGCCACCAGTACCTGGGCCTGATCAGCCTCCTGTGGGACCCCTCAGTGGCGCTCAAGACGCTTTGCGGGGCTCCACGCCGGTCGAGGGCATCGAGGACTTCCAGCAGTTCCTTGAGGTCTCGGGGGCTTTGTTCGAGGAGGTGCCCGAGGACGTGCTGAAGGGCCCCTGCGTTACTGTGCTCGCGTCGAGGGTTCTTGTGGACGCCAATATCCTGGAGCTCGAGGGGGGGGCCCTCATGGTGGCCGCCAAGCACATCTTGAGGTCATCGGAGGCTTTCAATCGTCGCGTGGTCCTGCTGGTGGACAACCTGCCCTTAGCTCTGGCGGCTTGCAAGGGCCGAGGGACGTCGCGTCATCTGCTTCATCCCTTACGTAAGCTGGCATGTTTATCTCTCGTCTCTGGGGCGCGCTTTCACATACGTTGGATCCCGTCCGAGGTCAACCCCGCTGATATACCCTCCAGAGGCAAGCTGGGCTGGTTTGTGGGCCCTCACCTACCTCCTCGCCCTGTGGGTCGCTGTTTTGGCTCTAATGTCGATGCATCGGTCGACGCATCTGGGCCGACAGAGGAGCCCACCGGCGTGGCCCCGCACGACGCGTCGGATCCAGACGATGGCGCCAAAGGGCCTGCCGGCCAGGCGCCCACGCCAGCGGGCGAAGCCGACCTCGCGAGCCGGGGTGCTGAAGGCGCAGCGAGCTGCTTCCGCCTCACGTCTCACGGCAGCGCGGGCACCTGTGGGCAACCTCAGCTTGCTGGAGAGCCTGGCCGTTGCGCCGGGCACGGAGGTGCTGTACGTGGGCATAGCGACTCACTTCCTCCAGTACTGTCAGGGGATGGGAGCGGACTGGCAGAGCGCCGGCGAGCTGGACCCCCTGCTGGTCGCGTTCTTCAACGCGCTCTTCCTGGAGGGGGCGAGCGTCGAGGACGGCTCGAAACTGCTGGCCAGCCTGTCGCACTTCATCCCAGACCTCTACAAGTCGACAGCGGCGAAGTTGCCGCGGGCCAGCCGCTGTCTAGTCGCCTGGCGCCGGAGGGTCCCGCCGCGCATGCGACTTCCGTTGCCTCGCGCGGCGGCCCTCGCTCTGGCTGGGTGCCTCCGCCACCTGGGCTTCCCGCGTATGTGCCTGTGGGTGGTGATCACGTTCGTGGCGTGCCTGAGGCCTCACGAGGCGTTCCTCTTACGCGGGAAGCACCTCGTCGCCCCGAAGGTCGTGGCGGGCCGGCAGTACAGCTCTTGGGGCCTGCTGCTCCACGACGCATCGCTGGGGGACCCAGGGAAGACGGGGATGTTCGACGCCGCGGTGCTCCTGGACAGGTGCGTGTGGCTGCTGCCGTGTCTGGAGGCGCTGAAGCACCAGTCGCTCGAAGACGGCAGCCTGTGGGACTTCTCTCCGGCGGACCTGCAGAAACAGTTCACCATGCTGGTCAAGATCCTCGGCCTCGAGGCGCTCTCCCCGCACCTGTACTCGTTGCGCCACGGCGGCGCCAGCGACGACCTCGCGACTGCTGTCAGGACCCAGGAAGAGGTGAAGGTGAGAGGGCGCTGGGCGACCATCACGAGCCTCAAGAGGTACGGGAAGACAACCCGGCTCCTGCTCGAGATGGCGACGGTGCCCGAGGATGTGTTCGAGCTCGGCCGCGCGGTGGAGGCGAACTTCGCGAGCGCGATGGCCGAGGGCTTCGACAGCGCGCAGTCGCCGGTGCGACTGCCTCCACGCATCGCGGCCTTGCTGGGCCCCGGGCGGGGGGCTGCCGGGGAGTTCCTAGAGCCCGAGGTGCGGCGCTACCTGCAGCGCGCCTTTCGTGCCTGTGCTGTACCGCGCCCTCGATTCATGAAGCATCTCGTCTTCCTGGAACTCTTTGCAGGCAGTGGTCGCATTGCGGCTGCAATTCAGAAGCTTGGGTATCGTGCGTTGTCTTTCGATCTGCTCAATAATCCACGTGATGATCACCTTGACCCTACTTTCCAGAAGGTCATAGTTGGGTGGCTAACGTCAGGCTGCATTGCTGCGCTGTGGCTAGGTACTCCATGTACTACGTGGGCGCGTGCCCTTCGCCGCCCTTTGCGGAGCAGTGCGGATCCCCTCGGCGTGCACGACCTGTCTGAGTTTGAGCTCGAGCGCTTGAGGATTGGCAACGCCACGTTCTTCTTCAGCGTTATGCTTATCAGACTTCGTATTGCTTCTAACATTCCCGTCTTCCCGGAGAATCCGAGGACCTCGATTATGTGGTGGACTGAGCACATGAAAGACCTCATGAGTAGCCCCGTCTTTTTCGATGCTTGCTGCGATTTCTGTCAGTATCACGTCCCTTGAAAAAGGCAACTAGAATAGCCGTCTGGCACGGCGGCAGTCCTCCCTCGCTGTGCAAGCGCTGTTCTGGCAAGCACGGATTTTGCAGTATGACCAAAAAACGCCACATAGAGCTCTCTGGTAATGCGCCGGGAGGGCGCAAATGGACCAGCTTTGCCACTCCGTGCCCTGTCTCGTTTGCCAATGTTGCCGCTCAATGCATGGTCCAAGCTGCTGAGAATTTTAAAACTCATAGGCTGAAATGTATTTCTATGGGCCTGTAGTGCGGCCAGTTCCGGCCAATCCTCCTGTGCGGGATCGGGTACTTGGCGTCCAGATGCTCTGTGCTGATCACTCTCTGACCCCCTACCTCAACTGCAGTTTGAATCTCGACAGCGGCGGCCCCGACGTGGTGCCTTCGCGCTCGCCTCACGATAAAATTCATCGCCTGGTCAGTGTAGTGATCGCACGGGCTGGTTGTGTTCACCACTTTAAGCCGAGTAGTGTCGCAGCTGGCCGCAGGAAGATCGCTCCGTAATCCTCAAGGCTCCCTCCCTCCCTTTTATTTGCCCGCTTTCGGTACTTGGCGTCCAGATGCTCTGTGCTGATCACTCTCTGACCCCCTATCTCAACTGCAGTTTGAATCTCGACAGCGGCGGCTCCGACGTGGTGCCTTCGCGCTCGCCTCACGATAAAATTCATCGTCTGGTCAGTGTAGTGATCGCCCGGGCTATATATATATATATATATATATATATATATATTCAGCATACTCCCTTGCTTCGTCTTCGCAGTGCCCCAGACGCCCCCGAGGAGCCCCAAGACAGCTCAAGAGAGACCCACGAGGGCCCAAGACGGTCCAAAAGGGTCGGCCCAAGAGGCCCCAAAGCCGGCCCAGGAGGCCCCCAAAAAGGCCTCCAGGAGGCCCAGAGGGCCTCGTTCGAAATAATGTTCCCGGAGGCCTCCGGGAACATGATTCCCGGGCTCGCAGGACACGCAAAGACAGCCCCCAGAGGCCCTGGACACGCCGAAGATGGCTTCAGGACGGCCGACGACGCCGCCAAAACGCCCCAAGAGCGCCTCCAGAGGCCCCTCCAAAGGGCCCCAGGAGCCGAAAAGTATGAATGTTCCAATGGTTTTTGAAGCATTCTTGCGCTCTCCGATGTTCCGCCTCCCCACGGTCCCTGACCGCGTCAGAGGCCCTTCAGATCGCTCCAAGACGGCCGAAGAGGCTCCCAAGAAGGCCCAGAGACGGCCCAAGAAGCTCCCCAGATAAGTCAAGAGGGCCTCCAGAGCGCCCCAAGAGAGCCCCAAGAGCGACCCACAGGGCCTGAAGAGCGCGACATTTCAAGGTCTCCAGCCTGAGAGGCTAGGACGCCCCCGGAGGCCATCAGGAGGCTCCCAAGAAACCCCGTCAGGCTCCCAAGAGGCCCCCCGGAAGTCCCAATAGGCCCCCATGGGCCCCCAGGGAACCCCCCCTGCGGGCCCCCAAAACACTCCGGTAAATCGTATTTCCCAGATAGCTTTCCGGGAACATGATTCCTTGGGCTTCCGCCCACCGCCCCAACCATGTTTTGAATAGGCTTGCCGACAAGGCCAAAAGTCGCCACTCGGTAAGCCCCCAGAGGCCCCCCTCTTTAGAGAGCCGAACAAATCATGCTCCAGGAAAGCTTCCCGAGAGCATGGTTCTCTATCTCGGAGTAGGCCCGGGGAGGGGCGGGCCGCTGCCTGGTCCCCCCATCGGTGCCCACCGGGGGTTGCGGGGGTGTCCAGAGCTCCCGAGGCGCGAGCCCGCCCCGAAGCAGGCCACGACAGGCTAAGGGGGCCCCGAGAGGGCCCAAGACGGTCCCACGAGGCCCCGAAGACGCCAAAGTTGCCCTCAAGCCAGCCGTCGAGGACTCCAACACGCTCCAGGACGGACTCAAGAGGCTCCCCAAGAGGGCCCTGGAAGGCAAGATACACTCGTTTTCCGAGTGGATTGTGGCGTTCTCGCTTTTCCCGTTTTCCAGCGCTCCCTTCACGGCCTTGGAGACCCTTCAGATCGCTCCAAGAAGGCCCACGAGGCCCCGACGAGGGACCCAAGACGGCCCAGGATGCTCCCCAGACAACCCAACTGTGCCCCAAGAGCGCGCCAAGAGAAGGCCCAGAGGGGTTCCGAGGCGGCCCGGGCCCGCCCCGAAGCAGGCCACGACAGGCTAATGGAGGTCCCGAGGGCCCTAGACGGTCCCAAGAGGCTCCGCAGACGCCCAAGCTGCCCTCAAGACGGCCGACGAGGATTCCAACACGCTCCAGGACGGACTCAAGAGGCTCCCCAAGAGGGATTCACTAATTTTCCAATGGTTTTTGAAGGATTTAAGCGTTCTCGCTTTCCCCGCTTCCCAGCGCTCCCTCACGGCCTCGCGGCCCTTCAGATCGCTCCAAGACGGGCCACGAGGCCCCGAACAGGGCCCCAAGACGGCCCAGGAGGCTCCCCAGACATCCCAATTGTGCCCCAAGAGCTTCCCAAGAGAGGGCCCAGAGGGTGACCGCCAACCGATATTTCGAGGTCTCTGGCCCTAGAGGCCGCCTGTAGGCCCCCGGAGGCCACCAAGAGGCTCCCACGAAGCCCCGTGAGGCGCCCAAGAGGCCCCCAGGAAGCCCCAAGAGACCCCCAAGGGGCTCCCAGGGAACACCCAAGAGGCCCCCCAACACATCCTAAGAAATCATGTCCCCAGAAAATCTTCCGGGGACATGGTTCATCATGGGCCCGAGAGTTCCCGGAGGCCCCCAAGGGGCCCCCAGGGAACGCCCAAGAGACCCCCCAACACACCCCAACAAACCATGTCCCCAGAAAGCCTTCTGGGGACATGGTTCATCATGGGCCCGCGAGTCTCCAGAGGCTTCGAAGTACCATCATGCTATAAGAAAGCTGTCTGGGAAGTTGATTGGGAACATGACTGATCGCCCTCTCGCGGCCCTCCGCAGATCGTTTCGCACAAAACTGCCCCAAGTGCCCTCTTGAACCGACGACGACGACGAAACAACGAAGACGACGACGACGACGACGACGACGACGACGACGACGACGACGACGACGACGACGACCACGACCACGACGACGACGACGACGACGACGACGACGACGACGACGACGGCGCGCATTACGACGACGACGACGACGACGACGACGAAGACGACGACGACGTCGACGACGACGACGGCACGCCCCAACAGGCTCCCCAAGACGCCCCCAAACCCATGCTCCCAGAAGGCCTTCTTGGAACCCGATTCACACGTCCTCCGCCCCCCTACACAACCATTGTCCTCGAAGGCCTTTCGGAATGCAGATTGGCATGCGTGTACTGTGGTCCACTACTTTAGTGGAGCAGTGAATTTGTCAAGGCCTGGGGCCTGCTAGAACCTGAGCGCGCGCGACGCGCACGGAATTGGTTCTAGTATATATATATATATATATATGTGTGTGTACTCCTTTTATCTGCCACGTGCAGTTCAGGAAAAACAACATAGAACAAGGCCCGTAGCCATTTTGGCTCAAGTGGTTTATGCCCCGAACGCCGAACGCCACAAAGCCTTCCCATCGAGCTCTGCGGCATTAGGGCGTGGCCAGTCAAGATGTACCGTGTCCATCTCCTGTGTGTGGCGGCGTCAGTTCTAGCCCACGCACACTCGAGCGGGGAAGTTTGTGCTTCTGGGAATCCGGGAGAATGCGTTCAGAGCCACGCTGTGGTCGAAGAAGAGATCAGCGTGTTGCAAGTGAGCCAGGGTCAGCAGGCAAAGCTTGCTCATGTCCGTGCCAAAGAAGTCCCGGTTGACGACGGCTCATTTTGCTGTTGGTGGCCTCAGACTGGGGATCCCAGCGTCTGCTCGGAGTGCGTCTCCAAGGACGCGAGTGTGCCGCACTCGAGTTGCCAGTCGCCTGGTGTGTGGTGCGGTGGAGCAGGTCCAGCCCCCTTCCCGCCAACGCCTTCGCCACTACCTCTAGAGTCAGAGCTGGAGGCGTGCTTGAGAAATCCACTGCCGAGTTGTGGCTCGGAGTGCGAAGTGCCGGCGCAGGTGGTTCTTCCCACCGACACCGGGTTCGTCACTGCCAAGGCGATCCACAACCACCGCACGTCGGAACAAGTCTTACCCCGAGTTGTTGTGTTTGCCAGTGCTGCTGAGCAGGTTGTGCAGGCAACGCGTTGTGCAGCAATGGCTGGTATGTCCTTGTACGCCAGGTCGGGTGGGAACATATACGAATACATGTGCGATAATGCATGTGTGTTGGTGGACGTCAGCAACATCAAGAACGTAACCTTCGAAGGCGACCAAGCTGTGTTGGGCCCTGGGCTCAGTCTCGGAGAGGCATACAAGAGGTTAGCCGACAATGGCTGGGTGATCCCAGCAGGCACTTGTGCACAGGTTCGTGTTGCAGGCCTCACCCTGGGAGGGGGGAAGGGCCGCCTGACGCGCCTGCTCGGCTTCACAATCGACAAGCTCTTGGGCGTCGATGTGGTTCTCTTCAACGGCACGCGGCTATACGCTAATTCGTCGCACAACGATGACTTATTCTGGGCGGCTCGCGGAGGGGGTGGGAATGTCTTTCCAGGAATAGTCCTTGCATTACGCTTCCAATTATCTCCTGTGCCGACTACTGCTGTATCATTCTCGATGGAATGGCCGATTGATCGCGGCGTGGATGTGCTAGAGTATTGGAGTCAGAACATGGTGATGAGTCCATATTTGGGGCTCCATGCGCGTATTGTGATGCAAGACTTCGGTTCGAGCTCAGTGCAAACGATTGTCATTCAGGGATCTTTCGTAGGAGAGCAGTCCAGTGAGGTGAACAATGTGATGACGGCAGCAACCAATGCCTTGGGCCCAACGGTATCCCCCTCCCAGCCGAAAACGGGGCTCACGTGGCTAGACATCGTGTTGGATGACAACGGTCTATCAAATCCTGACGATTTGATAGACAATTGCGGTTGGGATTTGAGCACGACACCTCCGCAACGAACTCCTTGCCATGGTTACGATTGGGAGTGGGAGATGAACTTCAAGTATCGGTCACTTGTCATATCAGGTTTGGGCAGGGATGCGGCGCAAGTCCTCGTAGACCACGTCAGAAGCGTGACCTGGACCAACGCTTATGTCCAGATCGACCCGAGCAACGGAAAGGCTGGAGAAGTTCCTTCAAATGCGACCGTGTACCCGTGGCGTGGGCCTGCCGAATCGACACTGCAGATTGTCTCTCGTTGGGACGGTCCGACAGTTAACGTGGAACGACAGAGGTACAATTACGAAACGATTGAAGCAATGATGCCACTTGTCGGTAAGCGGGCCTATTATAATTACCTTGACTACAACATGCCTTCGGGCGCCGTCCCGTTTGAGGCCTACTACGGCGACAACGGTCCTAGGTTGGCGAGCATCGTGACCAAATATGACCCCAATTGCACGCGTGCCAGTGTTCCGGAGCTGGATGGCATGCTGAGCTGCAACCGCGTCATGTCAGACCCTAACGCTTCGACTGGCTACAACTTCCAAGGAGACCGTCTCGGCACCGCTAGTGCTGCGCCTGCTTGGTGAGGCAGCGATACGGCGGTGATTATGCGCCGTAAAGCGATGCAGCGATGATGAGCGCATCGATGGACATGTTGCAGTTTCTGGTCAGTTTTGGCTTCTTGTCAGTGGCCCTGACGTGATGCGAGATCACGGACTGCACAGCGGAGGCTATCCCCTGGTGTGGGACATTAGCGCGGCGGTATACCCCCTTGGATCCGGGGCAGGTCATCCACTTCACGCACACAGTCGTGTCCCTTTGCCTCCTTCTCTTCTCCACCTTCTGCTTGCTCTCCTCCTTCTGCATTCCTTTAGATGTCACGCTTGTGCACTGTTCTCTGCACTCTCCAACTATTTTCAGAGATGGATCGCGCGCAACACGGGCTGCGCTTGTGTGACGCGCGGTGCTTCCTAGCGTCGTTAGATTATGGCCTTGATGTGATGGAGTCGTTGGCACAATGACTGCTCTCAGTAGCGTCGTTGCCGGTTCCCTTGTGATGTCAGCGATTCGCCTCGGCAGGCCAGCTTCTAAGAATGATCTCCAGATGTCCTGAGAGGCTCGTCGAACGTTTCCTATCGGCAATGACCCTGAGATCCGACGTAGCAAACAGCATAGAGCAAGGAGGGAAGGAGTGCGGGAAGGGAGGGAGGAGGACGGGCAAGGGAAAGGGAGATTATCATAGCAGGAGGGGGAGTATGAGCAGGAAAACACGCCGCAGAGCCAGATGGGCGGGCCGGACGGGTGGACCCTAACGGGCGGGTCTGGCGGGCGAGCCCACACGGCCAGGTCGGGCGGGCGGGTCGCTTAAGCGTCAGCCCTGCCTGAATCGCAAGAAAGTTTCTAGCGATAGCGCGATTCCCAGAGCATCGTGAGGAAGTCAAGGAAGAGTTCATGATTCCTGAGTGTCGGGGGATGAGGCGTGCGTATCAAGAAATATTTCGGGCGTCCCACGGGAGAGCCGTACTTGTTTTTGTTGTTGAACATTATTTATTCTAAAGAATAATTATTGTTGGGCCCCCTGGTGCGCGCCCCCCCTGCGCCGCCTAGGCCGCAGCTACATTTTCATCATTTTCGTGAGGAAGCCTCAGAAAAGAGGGTGTGTACAGGATCCGGTTGTTTTGTTGTAATCCGCTTTCCCTTGCAAAAAACAATAGAAAATGACATTTCTTGTTCTAATATAATCAAATTTCAAGAATCCCTTGCAAAAAATAAGGTAAAGTGGACATTCGCGCGCGCAAGACGAAATCCTTCCAAAACCTTAGTGTTCGCAGCGATTTTAACATAAAAACATCAAAAAACCAATGGTTTTTCAACAAAAAAAATGTCAAAATCTCATCCCGCGCGCTCTTGCGGATTCGTAGGAAACCCAACACTTTTTAAACATTTCTGTCAAACGGGCTTTTGCGAGCAACTTTTTCGAACTTCTGCAACAACGGTTGCGCACCTGCCAGGGCCATCATCCCTGTCAAATAATACCATGCGGGACACATTCGTTTTTTCTTCGCGCGCGCACGCCGTCGTCGTCGGCCGCGGGGCCCTGAATAGTAGCCACGGTCGTCCGCATGCCACGAAGTGAAGTGTCCGAACGTCATAGGGCGGGAAGCTGGGTGTGGGTGGTGGCGAAGAGTCGTTTGGAAATTTGGTAGAGCTTGAACCGGCCCCCCCACAAAGTGGGTGTATTGCCCGCCTCCTATGAAAACCCTGGCACTGGTGAGAACGGAGTGTCCCCACGTGCTAGTACTTGTTGTTGTTGTTGTAGTTCGTGGGCCAGGGGTCCAGTCTGAGCCCCATTCCCTTGTAGAAAACAGGGTGCGAGCCCTGGGAGGGGCACTTCAACTGAAGAACACAATGGGCAAAGCAGGGGGGTTGTCAACAACATTGACCTGTAGAAGTGAAAGCTTAAGACAGCAGCAGCAACAACGACAGCAGCAACAACCACAGCAGCTGCATCAACAACAACCACGCATTTCGAGCTGTTCGCTCTTATCTGTTCGCGCGTCACTCACCATCTATATCCCAAACCCTTGATGCCCATCCTCTTCGTTTTCGATCGTTCCCCACTTGGGGCTCTATCGTCCTCACACATGACGTGAAGTTGGCACAGCCCGTAAGACAGGCACAGGAGGGAGACTGGAACAAACACATAGCACGGAGGAAGGGAGTGCGGGAAGGGAGGGGAGAGGGAAGGGGCACGGGGATGGAGAAGGACGGAGCGCGAGAGAGAGGAGCAGAAGAGGGTGGGGAGCAGGACAACAAGCGGTAGAACCAGACGGGCAGAACGGACGGCTGGACCCTAACGGGCGGGTCGGGCTGGCGGGCCCAGGCGGCCAGGTCGAGCGGGCGGGTCGCTGAAGCGTGAGTCGCGCATGAAACGTGAGGAAGTCTCAAACGATAGCGCGATTCCCATGCAAATCGTGAGAAAGTCCAGATCGAGAGCGTGACTCCTGAGTGTCGAGGGTTGGCGTCTGAATAAGTTGCAAGGACATCCCACGCGAGAGCGCGATTCTTTGATACATTTGAGGGAGTCCCGCGCGAGAGCGTGATTCCGAATAATGTCAGGAAGTATCAGGCGGGTTTCTGTGTTGTTGACTTCTCATTCTTATAAACTAATTCTAGATGGTCCCCCTCTCGGGTAATCATGGTGTTTTTTAACTGCAGTGCTTTTCCCAGGGCTCGCATCCTGTTTTTTACAAGGGGAGATGCAATGTCACCAAATTGTGCTCGCCCTGGCCCGCGCATTACAACCACAGCAATGGCTCCCGCCTGATACTTCCTCACAATGTATTCCCAAATCGCGCTCTCGCGTGGGAATTCCTCACAATTGCGAGGGCCTTACTGCCGCTGACCCTTCAGGGAGACGACGACGACGACGACGACGACGACGACGACGACGACGACGACGACGACGAAGACGACGACGACGACGACGACGACGGGGGCGGCGGCGGCAACGACGACGACGACGACGACGACGGGGGCGGCGGCGGCAACGACGACGACGCTGACGTGGGCCAGGGACCTCAAGGATGGTTCTTGGGGTCTCTTCGGACGTCTCTCGGGGGCCTCTGGGGAGGAATTTGGGGGCCTCTTGGGAGCCTCTTGGGAGGCTCTCCGGGTCTTCTGGGGACCTCTTGTGGCCCTCTTGTGGCCTCTGGGGGTCCTCTTGGGGCCTTCTGGGAGCCTCGTGGGGCCGAAGGTTCGAAATGTCCGTTCGGGTCTCCCGTTTGAGCACGCTCTTGGAGCCGCACGATGCAGCTGATATAGTTTCACACGCGCAGAACTTGAGACGTCTCGAGTCACCTTGAGAAGAAGAAGGGGGCATCTGGGGCCGTCTTGGAGGCGTTTTGGGCTGTCTTGGGGCCCTCTTGGGCTGTTTGGGGGCCCTCTTGGAGGCCTCTTGGGCCGTCTTGGGGGGATCTTGGGGGCCCCTGGCGCCGTTTTGGAACGGCGGGAAAAAATAACGAGAACGCCCAAATCTTTAAAAAGCCAATGCAAAATCAATGAATTTAGCCTCTTGGGGCTCTCTCGGGAGTGCTCTTGGAAGCGTCTTGGGGCGTCCTGGAGGCCTCCTGGGCAGTCTGGAGGGCGTGAAGGCGTTTTGGACCGATCGTTTGGCGATTGGGGACCCTATTGGAACGTCTCGGCGGCCTCGTGGGGCACTCTTGGCATGTCTTGATATACTTCCTGAGGCCCCAGGGCCCCCAGGGGGGGAAAAACGTATCTTGGCGGCGACCGCCCCCAGGACCCCCCAGGACCCCCCTGAGACCCCCCCCGCGGCGCGGGGAAGGGATCAAAGGGAAGGGGTTTCCCTTCGACTCGATTGCTACATTGCTAGACTTTTCTCTCGCTGACAAGCTTGAGGAGGGGTGCAAGGAAAGGGGACGACGGAGACGACGACTGACGGAGACGACGACTCGAACAGCCAAGCCCCTCACACACGCCGACAGGGCCGGCGGATTTTTACAGGAATCGCGCTCTCGCGTGGGCCTATCTCACAATTTACTCGGACGCCGCGCCCTCGACACTCAGCAATCACGCTCTCGCTGAGGATTCCCTAGCGATTTATGTGAGAATCGCACTATCGCTCGAGACTGCCTCGCGATTCATGCAAGACGCACGCTTCCTTCGGTCGGTCATTTCTTCCCCTGCCTTCGGGCTACACGAACGTTGCAGGTAAGAATGCTACACCTAAGGGGGTACGATCGAAGACGAAGAGGGCGGGTCTCGAAGGTTTGGGATATACGTGCTCAATGGCACGCGACCATATCACAGCGAGCAGCCTTGCAATGATTGTTGCTATTGTTGTTTTTGTTGTTGCTGTAGTTCGGACCAAACACGTAGTCTGAGCCCCACCATTCCTCCTTGTAGAGAACAAGGCGCGAGCCCCGGCAGGGGCATTTTGTATGGAGAAGAACACAAGGTGTTTCGGAGGGGGGGGTCAGCAATCATTGATATTTGGAAGTGAGAGCTCGACAACAACAACAACAACAGCAACAACCGTTTTAATATTGTTCGCTCGTATCTGCTCGTGTGTCAGTCATCATGTATATCCCATTCCTTCGTCTTCGATCGTACTGTATATCGTCCTTTCATGACACGGGTAGTTGGCGTAGGCTTTGAAACAAGAAGGGGCGGGAAACAGGAATAACGAGAGAACGCGAGGAGGAACGGAGGTCGGGAAGGGAGGGAGAGGAGGAAAGGTGCAAGGGGGAAGGAGAAGGATGGAGCACGAGAGAGATAGCACGAGAGGGGCTTGGAGCAGGAAAACAAGCGGCAGAAGCAGACGGGCTTGTCGGGCAGGCGGATCCTAACGGGCGGACTGTGCGGACGGACCCACACGGCCGGGTCGAGCGTGCGGGTCGTTGAAGCGTCAGCCTGGCATGAATCACGAGGAAGTCTCTAGCGATAGAGCGATTACAGATCAATCGTGAAGAAGCCTAGAGCGAGAGCACGATTTGAGAGTCGAGGGCCTGGCGTATCAGTCAATAGCGGGAAAATCCCATGCGAAAGAGTCAGTAATTGGTAAATTGTAGGGAAGTTTCGTATGGGGGGGAACCGCCAATAATTTGTGATGAAATATTCGGCAGGAGCCTCCGGTGCACCTCTCCTCTCTTGAATTGAAGTACCCCTTCCGGGGCTCGCACCGTGATTCTCACAACAGAAAGCATTGCGCCTCAGACTGGGCCCCTGGCCCTCGAACTACAACAACAACGGTTCCCGCCCGATATTTCCTCACAACGTATTCGGATCCGAGCTCTCGCGTGGGGCTTCGCCACAACTCATGCAAAACTTGCGCTCTCCCGTGAGACGTCTTTGCCAGTTTTTGATACGCCGCGCCCTCGACACTCAAGAGTTATGCTCTCGCGCTGAACCTCCTCACAATTTACATGGGAATCGTACGCGCTATCGCTAGAGACTTCCTTGCGTTTCATGCAAGGCTAACGCTTAAGCGACCCGCCCGCTCGACTTGTCCGTCTGGACCCGCCCGCCCAACCCGCCCGTTAGGGTCCGCCCGCCCGGCCCGCCCGTTAGGGTCCGCCCGCCCGGCCCGCCCGCCTATTTGTGCTTCGTTATTCTCTCTCCCCCTCGCCCATTTCCTCCTCCCTCCATGCCCCGGTTTTAGGAGCTGCGCCAACTACACGTGCAGGTAAGGAAGAAAAAATCCCAAGGAGGGGTTGATGGAGGACGAAGAGAGTGGGCATCGAGGGCTTGGGATATACGTGTTGGGTGACACGCGAGCAGGCAAGAGCGAGCAGTCTCAAGATCATTCAATCGCTTCGCTCATTCCGCCAGCCCATATTGCCTCGCCGCTTGGGGACCGTGTTGGGGCCTCTTGGGGGCCTCTGGGAGGCAGTTGTGAGGCCTCTTGGGGGCCGTGTTGGGGCCTCTTGGGGGCCTCTTGGGGCTTCTGGGGGTGCCTCTTGGGGGCCCCTTAGAGCCTCTTGGGGGCCTCTTGGGGCCTCCTGGGGGCCTCTTGGGGCTGTGGGGCCCTCTTGGGCCATCTTAGGCGCTCTTCGGCTGTCTTGGGGCCATCTTGGGCCGTCTTGGGGCCCTCTTTGAGGCTTCTTGGGCCGTCTTGGGGCAGTCTTGGGGCCTCTAGGGCCGTCTTGGAGCGTTGGAAAGCCGAAAAGGCGAGAAGGCCAAAGTCTTTCGAAAACCATGGTACCATTTGACGATTTTGCTGGGGCTCTCGTGGGAGGCCTCTTGGTGGCCTCTTCGGGGGTCTTGTACGCGTCGTGGGCCGTCTGGAAGTAATCGTAGGTGTCTCGGGCCATCTGGAGATCATCTTGAGCGTCTTGGAACGATCTTTCGTCGACTCGGGGCCTCTTTGGCCGTGTAGGGGGCGTCTTTGGCCGTGTAGGGGGCGTCTCGGCGCCCTCTTGGCGCGCTCTTGGAGCGCCCTGGGGAAATCAGCCTGGCATCGCCCAGACATGGCCTGCGCATCGCCGGGGCATCGCCCGGGGATCGCTCAGGCATCGCCCGGGCATCGCCCAGGCATCGCCCGGGCATCGGCCAGGGTACTTTTCGTCCAGGGGCCACCACGCGCGCGCGAACTAGAAATCCGTTTAACCTGTTACCAGAGATCTGGCCCGTTGGGCCTGCGAATTGTTGTTGTCGCAAGCTGTGGGGCCAGGGGCGCAGTTTGGAGACCCAATATGTCCCCTTGCAAAAAGGCATGGCGCGAGCCCCCAGAAGGGCACTGCAAGTTCAACAATAATCAACATAATCCTGTTCGTTCTAAACTGCTCGCGTGCCGCGCAACATGTATATCCCAATCCTTGATACCCGCGCTCTTTGTCTCGATCGTCCCCCCCTTGGGGGCACGTCTTCCTTACCTGTGGGGCCCTCTTGGGCCATCTTGGGTCCCGCTTGGGCAGTCTGGGGGGCCCTCTTGGGAGCCTCTTTGGTTGTCTCGGGCCGATCTCGGGTGCTTCTGTGGCCGTCTTGAAGCGTCGGAAGGCCGAACACGCGTGAACGCTGAAACCCTTGAAACCCTCGCAGAAGATAATTGATGTTGGCTCCTCGGGGCCTCTTTGGGAGCCCACTGGTAGCGCTGTTGGGGCGTTTGAAGGTCCTGGAGCCTTCTTGGACCATGCAGGACCATCCTTGCGTATTGAACGACGCTCTTAGGATCTCTTGGACTATGTCGGGCCCTCTTGGGCTCTCCTGCAGGCCTCGTGGAGCGTTCCTGGATCGATCTTGAGGGTCGTAAAGGCCGCGCCCAGACCGAAGACTATCACCGACCTCAGCCTGGCGTGCGAAGTCCGGGACATTTTTCACCGAGGGACCCCCGGGGGCCCGCTCCTTGCGCGCGATCTGGCAACACACAAACGCCTGGAACCTCTCACCGGAGATCCTCTCACACCTTTAGCTCGTAGGGCCCGCGAAGGCGGTTCGTTCTGCGCGCATGGAGGGGCGGAGGGAGGATGATGGAGGGGAGGATGGAGGGGAGGCGGATGACCAAGACCAAGTTTCCCTGCATAGGAAATAAGTCAGGTCACAGGTTTTCGTGGCAGCGTGTGGTCCTGGGCGGGAGGTTCGAGGGGAGGGGAGGAGGATGACGCACTGGATGAGAAGAGGAGGATGGTGGTGAGGAGGATGAGGAGGAGGAGGGGAGGAGGATGAGATGGAGGAGGAGGAGGAGGAGGAGGAGGAGGACGAGGAGGAGGGAAGGGGAGGATGAAGGGCATCGGATGATAGGGGGGTGTAGCGGCGCCCGTCTCCCTGGCGCCGCAGACCGTGGTCGTCAACGCCGTCGGGAAGCAGGTCGGCGAGAGGTGCATGTGAGCACGGGCGCCTCGGCCTGCTGACGCCATGAAGCTGCACTGCAACGCGGGAGCCCCTCCCCTCGCACAGCCGCACAAACCCTCCTTCAGGAGGAGAAAAAGCACAGACACAAGTGATCGTCCATTCCCTAGAACATATGGGAAAGCATGGGCAGTGGGGGGAAGGCAGAAACCCAGAACATATGGGAAACCGTGGGGAATCCTTTTCTTTGTGTATTCGTTTGTGTGTCCCAGGGCCCCTCCACTCCTCTGAATTCGCGCTCGCGTGAGCACGGGCGCCTTGGCGGGCTGGCGCCATGAAGGGGGAGGAGGAGGAGGAGGAGGAGGAGGAGGAGGAGGAGGAGGAGGAGGAGGAGGAGGAGGAGGAGGTGGGAGCCCCTCCCCCCGCACAGCCGCACATCCCTCCTCTGAATTCGCGCTCGCGCCTGTACGGCCGAGTCTACACAGCTCGCGCTGGCGGCGCATGAATTTGGCGGCGGTCACGGCGCGAGCCGGTCTGCCTCGTGGGCAGCGGGTGGTAAAGTGCGGCGGCGACGCTGTGAGTGACGACGGTGCTGACGATGCTTGCGTAGCTGGTGATGTAGTAGGTTGCGGCAGCATGACAGTGAGGCGGAGGAGGAGGCGGAGGAGGAGGAGGAGGAGGAGGAAGAGGAGAACCAGAGTAAACAAGCAAACATGCGTCAACGATGTTGCAAAAGACACCCTCCCGTCCCAAGTTCTCTCGTGGGAAAACCCCCCATTCCCCTTCCCCCCCAAAGACGAGCGCCCTAAAGGGGCCTTCAATTCAGGTTGGAGCCTGGGTTTGAAACGGAGCCGCCCGCCACCCCTCGGCCTACAAGGAATGCCACGATGTGGCATCAGAAAGTTCAGGGAAGAGCCCAGCGACAGCCCCGCTTTGAAACGGGAGCCGCCGCATGGGGGAGGAGGAAGAGGAGGAGGAGGAGGCAGGGGAGAAGAGGCCTGTGTTTCGCCTCTTGACGCTCCAGAGCGCGACTCGGGGATTGATTTGGTAGAAGGCTCGTCAGGGCCACTCGTACAGAGCGCATCGAGGTCGTGAACAGCACGCTCAAGCGTTTAAAACACCTTCAATGGGGGCACTGCTCGGAGGAGAACCATGGCGCTGATGTCCAGGGCCTCCTTTGAAACTTCGGGGGTGGACAGAACCCCCAATAGTGACACGTCGATTAGTGAATTGTCCGTTTTCGGTTTTCGAGAGGGCGCCGTGGCCGTTATTCTCCAGGCTTGCGCCCGCCAGGTTTGGGCCCGAAGTCGTTTTCACTAAACCACGTTTTACTAAAGGGAGGTCTGTCCATCCCCGAAAACTGCTGTTGCATGTGGGACCTTCGTTCAAGGAGCCACTATCAAGGAGCTTGGTTTGTTGCATTCTCAGGCGGCAGCGTCCTTCGACCCCAAGACCAGCGGCAGGAGCCACAGCGGCGCGCTTCTGTCGGCTTCCCAGCATCATGTTGACCTCATTTGGAGGGCCACGCTCGAGCCCATCAAAGCCTTTGCCCACGTCCTTCGGTGCGACGGGATATCTAGGCATGTCCTCGTTCGTGATCTTGAGCAGGCAGCTGCTTGTCTTTCTGACAAAGATAGCAATTGGCCGCAGTCGCGGGGGTCCCTCGAAGTCTTGTACGCCACCTTGGACAGGCTTGTCATCACTGTTGGGCAAGCTCTTCTTTGTGAGGCTTCCTGATAGCATGATCCTCCGGCTTGAAGACATGATTTCGTGTGTTGTTGGCGTGGTCTGGCCATGTTGTCAGGGATCGGTGGCACCGACAGGTGTCTGAGCACCTGAATGTTCTTGAGTTTCGAGGTGGTTGAAGGTGGCTTCTGGATCACTCCCCTGAAGTATCTCCTTGGGCCTTGGGCCCAAACGTGGCCTCAATTGGCAGCAACGGGGTTACCTTCGCAGCGCCTGCATTGGAGCTCAATGGCCGCAAGAGCGACACCATCGTCAAAGTTGGACAGGCTCTCCAACGTGCCTTGCATGATAAAAGGAGTCTGGCTCCCTTTGCACCGCCATGTTGGCTGCGAGGCCATGCTACAGGCTGTTGGTGAGTCTCTTCCAGTGCACATTGCTGCCCTATTGGGACCAGCCGATTCCAACGAGCTGGCTCGTGTGCTTGTTGAGCGTGCTTTGTTCCCTCTGTCCAAGCCGCCTGACCTGTTGCTGGAGTATCCTGGGGATCCGTGTCTAGAGTTTTTGTTCGGGAGCCCTCTGGATAGCTCTGGGGATCAGTTCGTTGAGGGTTCGCGTTTCCAGGGCTTGATTCTATCGATCAGGTGATTGCTGCCGTCACGGGCCTGCTCCCATCTCCGCTGCAGGACACTGGCGGGGCTGAGTTTTATTCACTGGCTGCTGCTCTTTTGCGCGCTGCTTCTCCTCTTGTACTTTACACGGACGAGGACTTCGTGTGAAAGGGTTACAGCTCCCGTGGGCCAGCAGCCATCACAGCGCTTATTGTTGCTTGGGCGTGTCTTTGGCGTCTGGTATGGGAAAATGGTTGACAACTGGGTAAGGAATCCGCCTGGGCTGATGAAGGTCAAGGCGCATGCCACGCAGAGGATGGTGAATGATGGGGGGGGGCATTCGCTAAGGTACCAGCTTGGCAGTGATGCCGCCGACGCCGCTGCCAGGAATCGTGCAAATGCGATGCGTCCGTATCATTTGTTTTTGAAGTTGCTCTCCACGTGGCGCACAATGTTTTCAATCACTGTTCGGTGTTTTGCTCGTGCGGGCGAAAGGACCGCTTCTATGGATCCTGTGCACCGTCAGCGCTCGCATCGTCTAGGTAATTAGCTCATCTTAGTGAAACCCCATCCTCCCACCCTTGCTCAAAGGATCCTTGACGCGTAGGGGCGTCTCAGAGGTCCTGGATCCACGCAGCATGCGGTGTCGACTTTCTTGGTCGGTGCCGTTCAGTTCTTTGTGTGCACGCATTGTTCGGACAGTAACTCATCGCGCGTGGTGCACCTGGCCTGCGAGTGCAAGCCTGCGAGACTGAGCAACGACCGACGTCGAGTGCTGGCTTGCCTTTTGAAGAGTGGTGTCAAGCACCAGGGTCGCGTGCAGCCTTCCTCTGGGTTCCGCCTGATCAGTTCGTCTGCAGGCGGCGCATCATCTAGCGCTGTGCCGTCTCAGGAGGAGGAGGAGGAGGAGGAGGAGGAGGAGGAGGAGGAGGAGGAGGGGGGCGGGGAAGGGGGAGGGGGACGGAGGGGGAGGGTGCAGGCTCTTCCCGTTCCTCGAGCTGGTGCCAGTGCGTCCGGGGCTGGGGCCCGGCGGCCCAGCCTGACCTTTACGGAGGGCGTGGGAAAGGTGGCCCGCTGGGACGGGCCGCGCCCGGCTGCGGTCCTTTTGTTCTGGTCTGGCTGCTGCTCGCTCCCTGGCGCGCCTAAGTGGCCTTGCCCGCTGCATCCTGCTCGTGCTCCCGCATGCCCCTCCTGGCACGCGGCCTCGTGCTGCGCGCTGGTGCTTCTCCTCGCGCAGTCTTGCCCAGCCAGCTGACCGCAGTGACTGGCCGTGCAGGCTGCGGCCTAGCTTGTGGCGAGGACGGCACGACACTGGCTGTGCCTCTTCTACTTCTCTTGTTTTCGTTTCGTCGCGGCGCCAGAGCTCCCTCGGGCGCCGCCTCTCGGAACCCCCAGGCTGCCCGCGCTTGGTCTGGGTCTTGGTTCCGTTCGTTCTGGCCTCCGAGGGTGCGTGCGTCTGCCACCTCGAGGTCTATCCGATGCGAGCTTCTCTTCCCCCTAGTGGTGCTGAGCCAGTCGACGCCTGTGGTTTCGTTTCCGGACACGCAGTGGGGCAAGTGGTCCCGATCGAAGGGGAGTGTGCCATTTGCCTCTGCTGCGCCTGCGGTGGGCGGACTCAGGCTGCCATGGTGCTGTGCCCAGGAGGAGGTAGAGGAAAAGGAGAAGGAGGTAGAGGAGGAGGAGGAGGAGGAGGAGGAGGAGGAGGAGGAGGGGGAGTGAGGAGCTGGGACGCATTCAGGTGTGAAGACCAGCGAGGAACGAGGCATGGGATGAGGTGGAACAGAAGGAGTGAGAAGGATAAGAAGGAGGAGCAGAGGAATGGCGAGGAACGAGCAGCAACCATGGTGGAGGAGGAACGATCAGCAAGGACCGTGGGCCAAAATCAGAATGATGAATAGGACGAGAGGAGGATGCTGCTCTTGTTGATGTCATTGTTGCTGCTGGTGGCCATGATGATAACCATGACGACTCCGATGACGACGGCGATTCTGATGATGCTGATGCTGGTGATGCTGTGGCCATGTACGATGTTGATGCAGCAGTTGTTGGCGACAATGCTGGTGAGGACTGCTTGGGTGATGGTAATGCTGTCGTCGATGACGGTGGCGGTTCCGACGAAGGCAACGTCGATGACAGCGATGATGTGGCTGTTGCTGATCATGGTGGATCCTGATGACACGGGGTAGTATGATGATCCTGGACAAGGGGATGAGGAGTGTGAAGAGGAGGCACGTGTAGACCACGTGAAGGAGGAGCAGAAAGAGGAGCAGGACAAAAAGGAGCTCGGGGAGCCGGAGCAGACAGAGGGATAGAGGGACAGAGGGGGGATCGGGACGTGGAGGACGACGACTGCGACGGCACAAGGCCGTGCCCTTCGGCTGCGGGCTCACTCGGCGGGGGCCATTGTCACCTTTGTTCGGCCCACGAGCGGCGAACATATCCGTATCCGCGCCCTCGCGGTCTGCATTCCGGGGCGCGACCTCGCGGCTACGCGGTCGCACGGGTACGCTCCGCGCGGGGCATCCGCGAAGCAGCGCGGTCGCGGCCCATGGGGCCCGTCCCGCGAGGCCGCGGATGAGGATGTGCATCTTGCCCACGGTCAGCCGCGGGGCGCGAGGGCGCGAACCCAGACGTGCGATGTCCCGAGTTTCTCAATCGGGCCCCCAGACGTCGGGGCCCCTTCCACGTGGCCTGTTTTGCATCCTGCGCCAGCTTTCGGGGCTCGCGTAACGGGGGTCAGCGCTAACGGGGGTCAGTCAACCCCCTCTGGCTGACCCTGGTTTGGGAGCCACGCAGGCTTCGGGCTGCGCACCGACAGCCCCCCCGGGCAGCAGCCCTGGCTGGCCTTAACAGGCCCCCCGACTGGTCCCAGCAGGCCTCGACAAGAGTGGTCAGTCCAGAGCGTTCTTAACATCTCAACCCTCTGGCGCGGTAGGGGCGCCGCTGGAGGCTTCGACGGGATGTTGAAACCGCCCAGGAGTGCTCGGGGGGGCTTCGTGAGGCCAGCTGCAACTAATTACTCGCGGGGCCTGTTCAGGGCAGCCGGGACTGCCCTGGGAGGCTGTCTGTTCTGCGCGCAGCCCGAAGGTTCACTACTTCCACCCTTCCCTGAGATCCGAGGTTGCAGAAATATGCAACATCGGCAGAAATCACGACGGGAGCCTTCGACCCTATTTTTCTGCGTCATGTTTCGAGCCAGATCGATCTGTGAGGGTCCCAGGGTCTGAAGCCGGGCCAACACATCCCGTTGTGACAAAAATGCAACGCTGGGATTTTGAGGGTCCGCTGGCCCGAGTTTGGGAGCTACTATGTGACGCCGGCTGGGTTTCGCGACGGGGCCCTTGCCGACTCGGGCTTGGGCTGACCCGGGTTTGGTGCGTCCCCGACCTCGGCTGCGGGCGCCTGGCGGGATGGAGTGCCCCAGGCGCGGGATCGGGGGGCCGTCCTCGACGGCGTCGTACGGGGGGCAACGCCAGGGGGGGACACGGTCCGGGCTTTGGGACAGCGTGTCGCTCCGCCGGCTCTGGCCCACCTCGCAATTGGGCGCGATACGCTCTCCGCGACACGTTCCCCGCTGGCAAGGGGCAGCGTGTAGCCAGAGCCGCCGCGGCGGCACGCAAGTCAAAGTTTCCCAGTCGTGGGCGCAGGGGCGGACGCGTCGACCCCCCCCCCGCCCATCCGGGTCCATCTCGATCCGAGCGGTCTGATCCGATGCCTGCTCTGGCCGGCCCCATCCGGTTCGACTCCGACCTTCCGACGATCCGCTGCAGTCGGCACTGGTTGGCAGGTCGATGCTGCCGAATCAAGGGTACCCTCGTGTCCTCTGTCTCGCGTCCTCTGCCTCCTACATTCCTAATTGTGGCAATGTGGCACTCGGAAGGGCCTTGTGCCCTCTCGCATGTCCTGTCCAATCAAGTCCGACTGTGCTGCTCGATGTTCACGTGGCGCTGATGTGCAGCCTGGCGCAGCACAGCCGATTCGACGTCGAGGCCGTGCCGATACGGCCCGGCCCGATGCACGTGCCGCTACGATTCGGCTTCCGGACTCGGTGCTGGCTGTGCTTGCCCACTCGTCGCCAACAGGGGCCCGATGGCCCACCCCTCCCAGGACCGGCAGTTATCGTTTATTCGATCCCCATCCCCGTCCCCATCTAAATTACCAAATGACCGCCACCGTTTGATTCGAGACCCCCACCAAATTACCACCCCAGTTGGGGATTGCACCCCTCGACACCCGAAGGGAAGGAACGACCTTTATCCCTTCCTTAGGGGGTAAATCGGCCAGAGGGGCCCAGGCCACGCCGCTGGGGATGGGGATCGGTTAAACGATACTCATAGGACCCTGCGGATTCGCTACCGCGGGCGCAGCGCCGATCTCTCGGCGATGCATCGCCGATTCCAGGTCGATGTTTCCTGCCCTGAGCTGTTCCGCCCTGGCGTTGCCCCCCCCATCGCACGAGCGGTGGGGGAGGGAAGGCAGACGGGCCCAGGAACGGGATGAATCGCTATCAGAGCGACGCTCTGAGAAGGCCGTGGGGCCCGATACACCTTCAGAGCCGCCAGATCTCAGAGATCCCCGAGATTCTAGACGCTTCGCGTAGTCCCACTGGTGCGCCCTTCCACTCGATGGATCTGGGCTGTCGCATCTCAGTTGTGGAAGGTTCTCCTGTCATCATGCTCCACACCCTGGATGCGCGTTCTGGCGTCGCGACTTTGATTCGCCGTCAGGATTTTCCGCTGGACCTATGTCCCCAGTCAGTCTGTGTTACCCGTCAGACTCCCTGGATCGATGTCCTCGGGAACGTTCCTTTCTGTTCGCATCTGAACTGCTGGGAACGCCTCACGCGCCATTTTGGCTGCGCTTGGTCTCCTCGGTGCCTGTCCTCAGGCTCCCTGGATGCACCGTTGCATGCCCGTCCAGGGGCTGTCTCAGACTCCCTGGATTGCACGTCGGCTCTGCCGCCCTGGGCGCTGCCCCCCCCCGCCGCCTGATCCGCGGCCCCCGCGCGCGCTCGGCAATTTAGTCGCGGCCGTAGCCCGCCCGCGACCTCCCGCCGCTGGCGCTTCCGCCTGCGGCTGTAAAAAAAAGTGGTCCCACTGGTGAGCTTGCAGTGCGCCGATCAGTTCAGCTTCACCCGTCAGCCCGCAGCTGCTGTCTGAGTGGGCCGGCCGGCCTGCGCCTGTCTTAGCTAATTCGCCTAGTTCGCGTCCCGGACTTTGCCTTCGCCGCCTGACCGTCGTCTCGTGGCCGCGACCAAAAGGTAACCCCACTGGCTTCTGCCCCTCTCCGCGGCGTTTCGGCATTTAGGCCTGACCCTTGTGACGGCGCGCGGCTCTCCCGCTTGCGCTCGCGAGCAACAACAACAACAGAAAGTACCCCCACGAGCTCATCCGGACACTTGGCTCCAGGAGGCGGCCGGGCCCCCCCGCCGTGCGCCCGCAGGAGCGGCACGGCGCGCAGGCGGGGCGGGCCCAATGTCGTCGGCGTCGTCCGCCGGGGGCTCCTGCGGCGCCTGCCGGCTTGGCTGCGGCAGGCCCGTCGCGCCGGGGCTGACGAGGTTCAGGAGAGAAAAAAAACACAGACACAATTAATCTTCGACCCCCCAGAGAAAAAAGGGAAATATGGGAAGTGGGGGGGAAAACAAACACCCAGATAATGTGGGGAAATATGGGTATCTTCTTTTATGTGTGTGTATTTACTTGTGTGTCCCAGGGCCCCTTCAGAGGTCCGGGAAGCAGTTCGACACCTGCTGCCGTCCCTGCGCCAAGGGCCAGGGGCACGACGCCGCCTGCGACTTCAGGGTGAATGTCAAGGGCGACTGGGAGATCAAGCTGGCGGGCGAGTGGAAGCTGGTGGGCATCGCCGAGCGGAGCTTCATGGAGGGCCTCGAGCGCAGGGGCGAGTCCAGCGGCACCGTTCAGCTTCGGGGTCAGGATTACGAGTTCGACCTCGCAACGATGTCGCAGAAGAACGTGTCCACAGGGAAGAGGCGACCGCTCCGTCGCGTCTTCAAGCCCACCGTAGAGTGCGACGAGTCGGTCAAGCGCGCCGACGAGTCCTTCCTCTCCAACTCGCCCCCGGAGCCCTTGGAGGTGACGATGAACGTGTACGATGTGAGCACGGACTTCAAGGTCCAGACGGTGAACGGGATCCTTTGCATGCTGGGCTCCGGAGCGTACCACGTGGCGATAGAAGTGTTCGGGCTCGAGTGGTCCTTCGGCTACTGCGAGGAGGGCACGGGCGTGTTCCGCTCCGCGCCCCGCGCGTGCCAAGCCTTAAGTCGGGCCTGTCCCTTTACAGCGGGAATATTCAAACATAATTTTCAAAAGTATGGGGACTATTTTTTGCATATTTGTTTAACCATTTTGGGGTAGTGTTTGACTATTGTTGTTTTTCTTCCAAAATCCCCCTGTAGGAGGACAGGCCCGACTTAAGCTAAGCCCACCACTACCGGAGCTCGCAGGTCCTGGGCGCGGTGCAGAAGACCCGGCACGACGTGGAAGAGTTGCTGCGGGTGATGTCGGCGGAGTGGAGGGGCAACGACTATGACCTCCTGCGCAGGAACTGCTGCCACTTCTCGGACGCGTTCTCGCAGAGGCTGGGCTCGGGGCCCCTCCCCTCGTGGGTGCTCAGCGCCGCGAAGCTGGGCGCCGGGCTCGACGACAGGTACGGGAAGCTGCAGGAGGTGGTGGCCAAGGGCACGGAGGCTCGCGGGGCCGACCCGCTCATGGACACCTACAGATACAGCGACGTGGTGCGCGGTCTGGTCGCCGCAGGCCGCGAAGACCGCGGCGGCACCGAGACCCCCGAGGACAGCAGCGGCATGTGCATCGGGGACCTGAGAGACCTTATGCGCGGGCTGATGGGCGTCGTCAGGGGGAGGTAGATCTGGCTCGGGCGGCGTGCCGCCTGGGAACGCCGAACCCCGCGAGGCATCGGCATCGGCGCCCCTGCTCGCACAGCCTGGCGAGAGCTGGGCGGATCGGTGCGGCCCCTGCGTACGCCAGCAGGGGTGCGGCCGGTGGTGAGCGAGCCTAAAAAGCGGAGCAGCCAACACAACAAACCAGTGGGCTTTACTCGCACCAGCCTCGGCACAGTGCGGTGCCGGACCTGCTTGACATCCGTGGGCTCCCGTGCCAGGTGCCACCCGTGCTCTGGGCGCGTGACGTCGCGCTCGCGGCAGGCGCCCTGTTCTTTTTCGCCGCCCGTGCCTTCCCGCTGCGGCCGGCGGGGAGGCAGCTCGCACAGGCCGCGGGCGGCTGCCTGGCGAGGTGCGCGGCAGACGAACTGATGTTTCTCACCCGTCCCCGCCGTTGCGACTCTCGGGGAGGCAGCTCGCACAGACCGGCGGGCCGCGTCGTGGCAAAGGCGCTTCGCATGGCCGCGGTCGGCCCCGGAGAACACGGACAAAGAAACGATGCCCAGGCGAGTTGCCCTGATCAGCAAGGGCTCCCTCGAGGGCGCGAAGTTATTCGCGCTTCGCGGTCCTCGTTTCTCCTCCCCCTCCTCCTCGTCCTCCTATTCTCCCTTTGGGGGGGCGGCGCGAGAGCGCGAAGTTATTCGCGCTTCGCGCTTCGCGGAGCGCGAAGCGCGAAGTTGGGAGCCCTAGATCAGGGATGTGGAGGAGCATGCAGTGGAATGAAGGGCTGGGGAGGCCGCCGTGCCCCGAGACGGGGAGGATGGAGGAGGAATCGGAGGAGGAGGGGGCGGAGGAGGGGGACGGGGGGAGGAGGGGGGAGGAGGAACGGGCAGATGAGGAAGAGGAGGAGGAGGAGGAGGAGGAGGAGGAGGAGGAGGAGGAGGAGGAGGAGGAGGAGGGGGAGGCGAGCAGGAAGGCCGGAGGCCTCTTGGATGTCTCTCGGAGTCTCTTCGGAGGTCTCTTCGGAGGTCTCTTGGGGGCCTACTGGGGCGCCTTGGGGGGCATCTTGCCGGTCCCAGGGGGCCTCGTGGAGCGCCTTGGGTGCCTCGGGAGAGCCTCTTGGGGCCTCTTGGGGGTCTCTTGGGAGCCTCCTGGGTGCCTCTTGGGGCCTCTTGGGAACCTCCTGGGCGCCTCTTGGGGCCCTCTTGGGGCCGTCTTGGGGCATCCTTGGCAGCCTTCGAGGACATCTTGGGGCCATCTTCGAGGAGATCGATGAAAGAAGGTGGGGGGGGGGTCCGTTAGAGTCCCTGAAACCCCTGAGGAGGACTTCTTCCTCTGCTGCGGCAGCTTTGTGGCGGCGTCAGGGCGGCGACCCCGGCGCGGACGCTCAAGGTTGAGCGCCGCTGGCGGCCGGGGGCCGTCCGACATCGAATGATCTGCGCTAATTATCGGGATGCTGCGATCGCTCAAAGTTGAACTCGGGGGTGGATACGGTAGGTTTGCGTCGTGTCGACCAGCGGCGACCCCAGCGCGGGCGTTCAAGGTTGAACGCCGCTGGCGACCCAGAATCGATCGATGTTGAACGATCGGACGTTGCGGCAGCGGCCGATCGTTAAAGGTTGAACGATCCCTGCGGTGTCAAAAACCAACGCTGGGGTCGGCACGACACGAACCTGCCGTAGACCCCCCACCCTGACACGTCGATTACTGTGGGGGTGCGCATCAAGGAACCATCTGATTGTCGTCAGGGCATCCTGGGTATCTTCGCTCCGCGAGCTGCGCGGTGACTTCCCGCAGCCGTTGAAGGAGCTGGTGCGTTCGGGGTGCTCTGGGTTTCCCCTCAGGTGCACCTCGCGCGCGGGTTTTCAGGGTTGGGTTTCTTGCGAGGGTTTCCTGTGGCCGCGCCCGCACTGTACTGAATTGTCCGTTTGCGCTTCTCGAGAGGGCGCCGCGGCCGTCATTTTCCAGGCCTGCGCCCGCCAGGTTTAGGCCCGAGGTCGTGCTCACCAAACCACGTCTTGCTAAATGAAAGGGGCTTCTGCCCATCCCCGGTGAAGGATCCACGCGGGCTGAGACATCAACGCCGAAACCGTCACGGCACGAACCTGCGCGTGGCGAGTCATCCCTTCCTGGCGCCGGAGAGCGTGAGCCCACTGTGCCTCGGGTGCCGTCCTGGACCAGGTAGGGATCGACGACATGGGATCGATCCACCAAGATGGCCAAAGTCCGCTTCAAAGATGGCGTCCGAGGGGCCACGTTGGCTCAAAATGGCAGCCAACATGGCTCCCAGATGCCTTGCGAGGCCCCAACATGGCTCTGGGCAGGCTCCGCAGCGGGGATACCCCCAAGGGCCCTCTCTCCCCGGAGGGGAAAAAGGGGGCTGGAACAAGAAGCGCCCTACACCACCTACGCCCAGAGGAGTGGTGGGATTGCTGCAAGCGCGGCGTCTGACCTCCCTTTCCAGTCAGCAGGAACTGTTCTCGACAAGTGCGTTGGCAGACGCCAGCCGTTGCATCTCCGCGCGAAACAGCCGCTGCGCGGGGTTCCAACCACTGCGCCCTCCAGGCTCATTCGGCGCCGCCCTTCCCCCCTCCCTCTTTCCCTCTGCACCCTGCTCTTCTTGTCCCCCTTCCCCTCCCCACTACCAAAACTCCCCCGTTTCTTCCTGTGGCTGGTGGTGGCGGAGGTGGTTTCCGTGCCCCACCCCTCTTTAGGCAGTCCAGAACACGTGTTCATTCCCGCAGGCGTTTTCCAGTCGGCCCCCGGCCCTCAGATCTGACGTTTCGCAAAAAAAGGCAGCACCGGGAAAATTCACGACCACGGACACCATCTTTCTATGGCATTTCTCGAGCCGGATCGATCTGTGATCGCTCCGGGGCCCGACACCAGGCGAAAACGCCCGATGTTGCTTCAAGCGCTTCTCTTTCAGGAGGGAAAAACAAAGACACACTTCGTCGTCGACTCCCGGGAAAACATGGGAACATATGGGAAGTGGGGGGGGAGAGAAAAGCCCCCAAAATATCGGAAAGCCTGGGGAATCCTGTTACTCGTGTGTATTTATTTGTGTGTCCCAGGGCCCCTTCACTGCTGCCCGAAGCCGACCGACCGCCGCGCACCCAGCCTCCGCCTGGGGCCACCATGGCGGGCCTGGAGGCGCTGCCGGCAGGCGGCGTCCAGGAGCTGGCCGGCGCGGCCGCCACGGCGGAGGAGCTGCGAGCCTGCAAAAGCCTGGCGGCGCGCACCGGGCGGGGTGGCGCGAGGGGGGCTGGCCTTCCAGAGTCAAGCAGTGGCGAAGCGTCCTGGCTCGCCTATTAGCCCTACCGAACACAATGTTCTAAGAACCCTTTCGGTGGTTTCCACGAGATGCTCGAAGAGCATGTCTGGCTCGGGCTGTCTTGTTTCAACACAGAAGGCTTAAGTTCTAAGAACATTGTCTCTGTTCTTAGAACGTTTTTGGGTTCGAAGAACATGTTGTGGTAGGACTGTAGGAATGCCGGGACGGTCGGTCCCTGCTCAATAGAAAGAGGGCGGGGTGCTTCTCAGAGGGGGGGGGGGGCTGCCTTCTCAGAGGGCCCTGGGATGCTCAGTGCGGCTTCCTGGGAGCTTCTATGGTCACCGAGCGCGTTCCACTGCTCGCACAGTGCCTCCTCGCAGACGTCCAAAAAACACATGGCTGCTTCGATGTCATGCATCGTAGATCCCCCACGGCGGGTCCAGGCCATCTGCGAGCAGTTACTTTGCGGGAAGTGGAACGCGCTCGTCGATCTGGGGCCGTCTGAGGAGGCCCACGCTCTCAAACCCCCCTCTCGCACCCCCCCCCCCCCTTTGTGCGCGCCGCCGAGATCGGCGGCTGCTGCGGGAAGGGCACGCCCCCGCTGCCCCTGGGCGCGGTGCTGGCCCGGCTCTCCTTGGGGGCGGAGGTGCCGATGCCGCTGCCCTCGGCTGCGTTTGTTTTTTGGGGGGCCTCCTGGGAGGCCCTCGTCGCCGCGGCTGGCTTCGCCTCGAACTTCGGGGCTCCGAGCGCACCCTGGGAGAGGTCCGGGGAGTAGCGTCAAGTCGGGCCTGTCCCTCTACAGGAGGAATATTCAGAAATAGTCAGAAGTAGTCACGGGATAATTTTTTGAGCATTTTTTGTGTTAGTTTTTGGTGCATTTTTGGGCTATTTTTATCTGTCTTCCAAAATCCCCCGGTAGGAGGACAGGCCCGACTTAAGAGTAGCGGTATCGGTATCCTTTGGTTTCTGCAGGCTCCCCGCGCTGCCGCAGTGGAGGCTGTCGGATGACCAGAGGGCCATCAGCCGCAGCTTCGTGGCGAAGCACTGGAAGGCCGCCATGGACTTCCTCAACGCCGTGAGCGCCGTGGCGGAGGAGGAGGGCCACCACCCGGACTTGCACCTCTTCGATGGTCTTCGGGACGTGTTTGAATGTTAGCTCCAGAATGAGAAAGGGAGGACCCCCGTCCTCTCTCGGGGAAAACAGCTGGCGGCGAACGATTCATCTCGCTTTTTGGTGCACGTCCGAAGTACGTACAGTCCAGTCGTTGTCGGGCCTCTGGGAACTTCTTGGGGGCCCCTTGGAGGCCTTTTTGGGGCCCCTTGGGTCCTCGCGGGGGCGTCTGGGAGGCCTCTTGGGGGCCTCTGGGAGGCCTCTTGGGGGCCTCTCGGAGCCTCGTGTGGGCGCCTTGGGGGCGCTCTTGCGCTGTCTGATCCCTTCGGAGACTGTCTTGGGGTACTCTTGGGCCGTCTTGGGGGCCTCTTGGGGCATCTCGGCGGCCTCTTTGGGCTGTCTGGGGGCCCTCTTGGGCAGTTTCGGGGCCCTCTTGAGGGCTTCTTGGGCCGTCTGGGGGCCACTTCGGAGGCTGTTTCGGCCGTCCTGGACCTCTTAGAGTAGAGTCGAAATAGGCGGGAACGCTGAAATCTTCAAAAAACGCTGGGGGATTCAACTGTTTTTGGCCTCTGGAGGTGCTCTTGGGGGTCTTCTGGGGCCCTCTTGGGGCGTCTTGGGGTCTTTGTATGCCCTCTTGGGGCCATCTTGGGCCGTCTTGGGGCCGTCTTGGGCCGGGTCGTCTTGGGGCCATCTCGAGCCGTCTTGAGGCCCTGCTGGGCCCCCAAGAGGGCCAACAGGCCCAGCGCATTGATGTTCAATAGGTTTTCGTAGGTTTTTGGGCCCAGGAGGGGAGGGGCCATCTTGGGTCGGTGGAAGTGGCGTGGCCTCGGGGGGGGGTAGGGGGGGAGACATAAGAATGTAACACAATACAGTTTGCAGCAATTGTGCAGTCATTGGATACATTGGATGCGTTGCATTACCGCCTCCGCGGGCCTGCCTCCGGCAACACGCCACCTCCGGGCGTGGATTCGACAGGCTTGTGCCCCAGCCGCCGACCCCTTTTGACTCGTCGTGTGCTTCGAGGTTCCCTTGGATCGGGTTGGGGGGGCGCGACCGTGCCCGTGCTTGATCAGAGCCCCGAATCAACTGGGGTAACTCGGGTCAGGGCTAACTCGGGTTCGTTTTTCGGGAATCCGAACCCGACTTACCCCGGACCCGAGTTACCCCGGATAACTCGGGCGTCCAGAGCCCCGAATCATCAGGGGTAACTCGGGTCAGGGGTAACTCGGGTTCCTTTTTTGGGCATCCAAACCCGAGTTACCCCGGGCCCGAGTTACCCCAGATAACTCGGGCGCCCAACTTGAGAGGCAGTTCTTCTGAGGCCTCTTGGGCACCAGGTCGGTGCCTCCGCGGGCCTCCGAGCCTTTGGGGCGCTTGCTGGCGGCCTCAGAGGGAGGAGGGAGGAGGGAGGAGGGAGGAGGGAGGAGGGGGGAGGGGGGAGGGGGAAGGGGGGAGGGGGGAGGGGGAGGGAGGAGGGAGGAGGGAGGAGGGAGGAGGGAGGAGGGAGGAGGGAGGTTGCGGCGAGGAGTCCGCGCAGTCAGTTCGCGGTCGGGGTCCTCAGGGTTCCTTCCTGGGGCCTCTTCGGGGCGGCCTCGGGGGCTCCTGGGGGCCCAGGTCTGGGGCCTCTTTGGAGCCTCTCGGGAGCTCCTTCGGGCTGCCCAGGAGCCTTTTTGTATGGGGCCTCCTGGGGCCCATTTGGGGGCCTCTTGGGGTCCTTTTTGGGGTCTCCTGGAGGGCTCTCGAAGCCGAGAGCTCGAGACGTGCGTTCGGGTCCCCCATGCGGGCGCCCTCTCTTGGGGGCGTCGTTTGGGCCTCGTGGGCCGTCTTGGAGGCCTCTTGGGACGGCCTGGGGCCCTCTAAGGCCGTTGGGCCCTCGTGGGGGCCGTCTTGGGGCGATATTTGTCGGGGGTGTCTGGGGAGTATTGCAGCGTCTGGCTACCGAAAAGGCGAGAAGAGCGAAATCCTTCGAAACCCTCAGATCAATTGATGATGTTTGCCTCTTCGGATCCTCTTGGGAGGCCTCCTGGAGACCTTTTGTGCCATTACATGGCACAAGCGGTCTCCAAGACGCCAAAGATAGCATCCGAATTGTGGATGCTATCTGTGGCGTCTGTGAACGATTTGTCCGCAACGCGGAGCCATCTTGGAGCATCTTGGGAGCCTCTTGGGCTCTCTTGGCTTGTCTTAGGGCCCTCTATCCCCCCATTGTGCGTTCGTTCGGGGCCCGAGGGGGGGGGGGGTCGGATTGCCTGTGCGATTCGTTATTCTTCACCCGCGGCTGCGGCGGCTACGGCGCTGCGGCGCTTCAGTTCTTGTTGCCCGCTATGGCTCGCGCGATGTCGTGAGGCGGGGCTGCGGCGATCTGGGGCCGCTCAAACGTTACGCTTCTTGGCCCAAAGCGTTTAGCCCAGCCCGAGCGGGCCCCATTACGCGGCCGCTGATCCTCCTGAGCCGTTTGGGTGGGCGTAGTTCGCTAACGCGGGAAATTAGACGAACAGTGGCGAATTGTCCACTGGAACCTAGCAGACAAGGACGCCCACTATGGAAGTTTGGCTGAGCCAGCATCAACACTAAACTGGGGCTCGGAGGGGGCAGCGCCGGGTGATGCCAGGAAATCGGGCCGAGCTAGCGGAAGCACAAGACGCGCGTGCACAGAATGACAAAAGTGTTACGAGTATGAAGCATGTGCCAATTTTGCTGTTGTTGAAGGAGCACGAGTCCAGAGGAATGCGTCGGCACCAGGATAACCATGGCGACATCAACGTTGACAGCATAGCTGCCACGAATGACATGGCACAACAACTGCAGGCCGCCCAAACTGCATCCGTCTGCACAGAAAGCCGTAATGCTACTGACCAGGCACCCAAACTCAACGCTCAGCGGGTTTGCCGCCCTTCCTACCACCGCGGCCAGCATTGTAAGGCGTGGCCTTGGCCTGTGACTGCCGCCGCGACCGCCTGCACTATTCGAGGGGCGCTTGCTTGGCAAGCGGCGCGAACAGCTGCCGCCAAGATGGCGGCGCCATCAGCGGACATGGCTCCTATGCGTTGCCTGGGGGTGGCGCAGCAAAGACAGCCCGCCGTAGATTTGACCGCGCTTAGCCCCTTGTCGCTGCGACAAACAGAAAAAAGCCAGTGTGTGTGTGTGTGTGTGTTTGTGTTTGGTTGCCCTGATCAGCTCCACCGAAGCCACGCGGCCTGTGCGGGCCCTCATAAGGATGCCTGCGTCGCATCTCGCCGGTGGACATGCACCCAGACATCCGATGTCAAAAAAAGCAGAGCCCCCAGAAGCTCGGACCCTCTCCCTGGGGCCAATTTCTCAGCCCGGGTCGTCTTGCGTGGTCCAGGGGCCCGGCGAGGGCCCCCAGAGGCGAGAAACGGCCAGCAGCATCCCGCCGTGATTTTGTTCACCACGCGAGCATGTCTGGGAGTCAGGAGGAAAAGAAACACACAGACACAATGAATCGTCGATTACCCCGAAGATATGGGAAACTATGGGGAGTGAGGGGGGAAGACAAAAGCCCAGGAAAAACATTGGAAAATAGGGGGAGTCCTGTTATTTTTTTTTTTGGTGTGTGTGTGTATTTGTTTGTGTGTCCCAGGGCCCCTTCGGGGAGGGGGGGCCGTCGATGGGGAAGCGCACGCTGGCGCTGACGCGCGCCCTGGGGACCATCGGGCCTCACTGGCTGGCGCTGCGTGCGGGTGGAGCTCAGCACGCACGCCATCGGCGGCCTGTCGCTACCGGACCTGGTGCCTGCGGGGCGGGGGCACGCCGGGCCGCCGCGGGGCGGGCAGGATTCCAGGTCTCCCAGGTGTCGCAGGCCTAGAGATTGACACCATCACCAAGATCGGCGGCGTGCCGCCACCGAGGGAAGAAGATCCCGATCTCGGTGATGGTGGTGGTATTCTGGCTTCCAGGGTGGCCGAACTGTTACCGCCAGCACCGGAATCTAGGATCAGCTTCCCCCCGTGGAGGCAGCCCCCTGTGTCGGTGTTGGTGCCCATGTCCAGGCCTCCCAAAGTGGGGTCCGAGCAGAGGGTGTCCGAGGATCGGGCCGCAACTCCGGTGCATCGGCGCTGCGGCTCCATGTTCTGCGCCGACGTCGCCACCGCACCGCCGCCGTCGCCGGTGCATCGCCGATGCATGATCTCTTCGGACCCCATTGGGAGGCCTCTAAGAACAAGCTGGGGCCGAACAGTCCTTTTGCGGGTTCGAACACAGATTCGGCGCCAGGTTGGATCCGAGGGGGGCGAGTTGAGACAACAATAATGATGGCCGACTTCGAGCTGCCGCTGTCTCACTGCGCCCTGCTTCGGAGACCAGGGGCAGCAATGTGATGCGTTTCGAGGTGTCCAGGTTTTCCAGGTTTTCCAGGTTGGCCCTCGTCGTGGACAAGACCACGGCGGGAGGCTCTTGGCCCTTCTCGGCTTCCGGGGAGCCCTCGCCGAGCCCCGGGGAACGTCAGAAAACCGACCCGGGAGGGAAAGCCATCCCGAGGGAAGGAGAGGTCGGGCCTGCCCTGGACCCAGATCACAGAGCAGCCAGAAGACATCGCGTGCTCTGGGGATCTGGGCATGGGGAGGCGCTGGGCGGCGCGCAGACTGGCGCCAGCCTCGGCACGAGGGGCGCGGAGGCGCCCCCGTGGGGCGCCGCGGGAGGCGGCGCCAGAGTGCTGGCGCCGCCCCAGGGCTGCTCCGGGGGCCCCTGTGGAGGGCAGCCAGGGCTCTTCGGGCGGCCCGCCCGTGCGCAGCCTGGAGCCCTGCCATGCGAGGACGCGTTCCGGCCCCAGCCCGTGTCGGTCCCGAGGCAGAGGGGCAATGTTTGGTTGACGTTCCAAGATGTCCGGGCTTTCCTGCTGTTCCGCGCGGGCTCCAGAGCCCCAGCGACGAGGGCAGATCGGTGCTCCAGAACTCCTGGAACGCAGCTTGGGCCAGCCGTATCACTCGAGGCCCCCCCAATGGAGCGTGGCGACCACACCGTGTGGTGAGTCAGTGGAGATTCGGGGTCGCCTAATTTTGGGACTCGGGCCGTTCTCCGAAAGAAGTCTCGGGCGACTGGAGCTTCCATGGTCCCCACACCGTGCGGAGCCAGACCGTGCGGTGAGGTCTCTTGGGATTTCGAGGTCACCACGCGGTCCGTCACCATACGGTTTGGGGGGCCCCCAGGCATACTGGCATCATGATTGTCTTGCGTGAGCGAATGACCGGGCCTGGCCCCGGCTCGAGCCAATGTCTTGGTGGACGTATAGAGGCCCGGGCAGGCCTGGAGGCCTGAGCCCAGAACGGACTTGTGGCGGCGCCTGTCTGTTACGCGCAGCAGTGGCCCTTCGCTGGAGTGGCCCTTGGGCGACCTCCCTGGGGCACCCCGATCGCCCTTGGTGCGACTCCCTGCGGCACCCCTCCCCCCTTTTCCTTCTCACCCCTAAGATAGAGTCGCGAGCCTAAGGCCACTCCTGCTTGGGGTCGCTCGTGCATGCAGCTGAGCTTTGTGGCGGTAGATACTTTCCTTCTTCGTTCCGACATCGGCCCCAGGGCAGACCCGGAGGTCATACCCACCGCGGCTTCGGTTCAACATTGGCTTGGGAGTGAGGCCAGACGGCGGCGGTGGTGGTGGTGGTGTTGGTGGTGTTGTTGTTGTTGGTGGTGGTGGTGGTGTATCGCTGTTTCTCGCCCTCCATCTCTCCATGCCCCCCCTCTCCCTCTCCCTTCATTCGTGCCTCCTCCGCCCTTCTCTCCCTCCCCCCTCCATCTCCCTCCACTCGTGCCTCCTGCCTGGGCCTCTCCCCTGGCCCCTCAGAAGTGACCTCTTGGCCCCCTCCCTGGGGCAACGCTTGGAGCCTCTTCTGTGCAATGAACCCGTGTAATACCCTCATATCTACTCCTTACTCTCCTGTCTCCTGGCCGTTTGGGCTCGGGTATTGGCATCGATCAGACTGTTGATCGCGCAGGAGGGAAAGATCCCCATCTTTCCCTCCTACCCTCTACCTGCGGATCAGGGGTTCTGTACCTGTGTACTCCAACCCCATACCCATCGGTCGTTGAAAGTAGGTATTTTTGGATTCCCAGATTCCAATCTACTTTGAGCGCCTTTCTACTTCAAGAGACGAGTGGGTCTCCCTCTTCCCTCCTCTTCAGGAGGCGGGCGGAAACCCAATCTATTTCCAACGCCTTCCTACTTCATGTTCCTACCTACTTCTTCCAACCGATGGGTACACATCTTCTGGCCAGCCTGTGGCCAACTCTGCCTCCGCCCCCACCCGAGCTTTGGGTTCTCCTCCCGGGGCCAGGTGCTTCCCCCCGGGGCCGCTCTGTTGCGGGCCAGCCTCGGAGGAGGGTCAGCCTCCTCCTCCTCCTCCTCCTCCTCCTTCTCCTCATCCTCCTGCTCCTCCGTAGCCATTCTGGCTCAAGATGGGTTGCTCGGGGGGCTTTCAGCCTCCGTGCTTCACTGGATCGCACTACCGTGCGCAGGCAAGAGTGTGTGCACTCTGGCAGTCGGGCGGCCTCCTTCCAAACTCACGCGCGCCATGGCGGGGAGCGGCGGCGTGGGTGCTGGGCGTGGGGGAGGCGGCCGCGCGGCGTGGCCTGCGAAGTGGAAGTGCTCGGTGTGCGACTACTACAACTTCGCCGAGAGGGCGTGCTGTCGCAAGGGGTGCCAAGCTGCGGGGTGGCCAGCGCCGCGGCAGCTGGGCGCCTTTCCTCCGCTGCGGGGGTGGCCTGCAGGCGGCGGCGGTGGTGGTGCTCCTGGCGGCGCTGGCGGCGGGCGCGGCGGGCGTGGGGCAGGCGGCGGCAAGCCTCCCACACGTGCCCCGTGGTGGCGAGGCGGAGAAGGTGGCGGCCGTGACGCTGGTGGCGCCGTGGAGCTCAGCGAGGAGCAGCGCAGTGGCTTCGTGTGCATGGCAGAGGCCGACTTCGCCCTCACCGCCGCGCTCCTGGCCCCGAAGGTCCGCGAGCAGCTTCTGCAGGCACGGAGGCTGCGTGAGGGCGGACTGGGGGCCGAGCTGTCCAAGGACAAGACGGTCAAGGCGGCCCAGGTGCAGGCGGACGCCAAGGTCTTGCAGGTCAAGAAGTTGGAGGGCCAGCTGGAGCAGGCAAAGGCCAAGGCGGTGGCGGCCATCAACGAGTCGGCCAGCCTCGCGGACAAGTTGGTGCTGCTGCGGAAGGAGTGCGACGAGGCGGCGGCCAAGGCACGCGAGGCGCTGGCGGCTCAGCGCACCAGGGTGGCGGCCGAGGAGGCTGAGGCGGCGGCAGCAGCCGCCGAGCCGAGAGCAGCACCAGCAGCCTCCCTGGAGTCGATACAGGAGGCGATCGGCGGCTTGTCGAGGGACGAGATCGCGAAGCTCGGGAAGGTGCTTGCGGAGCTCAGCGGCATGCCAGGCGCCGCCGCCGCAGCGTGGGCGCCTCCCCGTGCGCCTGTGGCAGCGGCGGTCCCTGTGCCCTCGGCGGTGCCAGCAGCAGCGCAGCAGGTGGACGCTCCCAAGGAGGAGGGGCCTGGCGTGTCGCAGGCGGCGCAGCAAGCGTGGCAGGACATCACGTGCGGGATTGAGGACCCCGCCAAGAGGGAAGCAGCGGAGCAGTTGCTGGGCGACGCCAAGAAGATGCGGACGGAGGTCAAGCAGATGGAGGAGGAGTCCTAGCAAGAAGTGTGGGGTCTGGAGGATCTGCACGGTCAACGTCAATGCGTTCAGCAACCTGGGAAAGTGCATGGCGGTGAGTGAGGTGCAGGACTGCGACGCCATACTAGTCCAGGAGACGAGGCTCCTGGAGGGAAGGAGCAGTGATGCGGAGGCGCAGCTCCGCAGCCAAGGGTGGCGGGCGAGAGGCACGCCTGCAGTGCCGTCAGCGGCAGGAGGTCTCAGCACAGGAGGCCTCCTCACCATGGTGAGGAGGAGCCATGGCATGGCGGAGGTGCAGGACCAGCAGGCAGCGGTGCTGGTGGCAGGGCGAGTGCACCTGTGTTGGGTGTCAGGCGTGCTGAGCAGCGGCTTCTTGCTCGCCAACCTCTACCTGGAGGCGGGGGTCGGCCTCAACGATGGCAACGTGGCCAGCCTCAGGAGGCTGGTAAGGAGGTTGAGGCAGTGCCGCAGGGACTTCGTGGTGGGCGGCGATTGGAACCTCACGGAGGAAGAGTTGCAGGCAGGCGGGGTGCCCGACATGTTCGATGGCAAGGTGGTCAGGCCCGCCTCGCCCACGTGTGCAGCGTCGGGGAGGACCATCGACTTCTTCCTGGTGTCCAGGGGGCTGGCTGCGCTGGGTGTGCGGGTGGTGGAGGCCTCGCCAGTGTACCCGCACTCGGCGGTGATCCTCGAGATCCGCAGGCAGCAAGAGGAGGAGCGCTTCAGGCTGGTCCAGAAGCCGCGGACCGTTCCTGAGGTTCGGCCGCAAGGGTGTTGTGAGAGAGACCACGGCAGCAGCTGGAGGCAAGCCAGGATGAGGGTGCAGGAGCAGCTCGCGTCGGTGCTGAGGTTCGAGGGTGAGGCCGCAGCGAGGAGCACCCCATGTGCTGAGGAGGAGGCCCCTCAGCCCAGCAGCAGTGGTGGCGCAGCAGGTCAGCGCACAGCTAGAGCTGGCCAGGAGATTCCCAGGCCAGCGAGGGGCAAGGGAGCTGAAGGGGTGTCTGCGGCGGAGAGATGGGGACCACTAAGCAGCGTGCTCCCGATCGCACCTGCGCCGCCGTCCTGCGTGACGGACGTGAATCTGATGAGGCGTTGCGTCCAGCATGGCGAGGAGTGGCAGAGCATCCTCGACAGCTGCGGGCTACGGCGAGAAGTTGGCGCGGAAGGGCTCGGCGCTGCACCAGGCGTTGAGGACCAGCCAGCGCACCTCGGGGCCCTGGCGCCAGGAGCGCAGGGCACCGACGCAGCGGAGAGAGGGGGCAGCAGCGCCGCGGGCAGCGCTGGGCAGGAGGCGCAGGCGGACATCCCTCCCCATGCTGGGACTGGCAGTGCACCTCCGAGCCAGGCACCGCACGAAATCGCGGGTTGTCCCTTTCAGGCTGATGCGGCTGAAGGAGTGCACGTGAGGCCCCCCAGCCTCTGGGTCGAGAAGAGGCAGGCAGCCTCTGCCGCTGAAGAGGAGGCCCCTCAGCCCAGCAGCAGCGGTGGCGCAGCAGGTCAGCGCGCAGCTGGAGCAGGCCAGGAGCTTCCCAGCCCAGTGAGGGGCAAGGGAGCTGAGGAGGTGCCTACGGCGGAGAGATGGGGGCCCCTAGGCAGAGTGCTCCCGATCGCACCTGCGCCGCCATCCTGCGTGGCGGACGAGAAGCTGATGAGGTGCCGCGCCCAGCATGGCGTGGAGTGACAGAGCATCCTCGACAGCTGCGGGCTACGGCAGGAAGCTGGCGATGAAGGGTACGGCGCAGCGCCACGCGGCGAGGTCCAGCCAGCGCACCTCGGAGCTCAGGCGCCAGGAGCGCATGACGCCGACGCAGCGGAGAGAGGGGGCAGCAGCGCCGCGGGCAGCGCTGCGCAGGAGGAGCAGGCGGACAGTCCTCCCCATGCTGGGACTGGCAGTGCACATCCGAGCCAGGCACCGCACGGAAACGCGGGTAGTCCCTTTCAGGTTGAAGCGGCTGAAGGAGTGCACGTGAGGCCCCCCAGCCTCTGGGTCGAGAAGAGGCAGGCAGCCTCTTCGGCGGGGCAAGCCCAGCGCCTGCAGCAGGACGGGCAGGCCCAGGGCGCGGCGGCGGAGGGGGCTAAGGGAGCCCTCACAGCCGCCTTCGCCACCTTCCTGGAGTGCGCGGAGGACGAGTGGGTCGACGTATACCAGCTGGAGGAGCAGAGGGCCAGGTACGTTGGCAGAGCGGACGGCTTCTCCACCAAGCTGGTCAAGCGCAGCGGGGTGCAGGACCCCAGGTCGCCGAGGCTCACGCCAGAGGCAGCGTGGATGGCCAGGGTGGCCAACGCGCTGGGAGCCATGGCGCAGCTGAAAGCGCCCAGGGCCAGGGTCGACGCGATCTGCTACTTGCCCCAGCTGGTGGCGGCGGTCCCGAAGAGAGTCAGGAAGCTGCAGCAGGACGAGGAGGCCCGCCCAGGAGAGGGAGGCGGCACCTCCTGCAGCACGGAGGCTGGGCGCTGGCTGAGGATGTTGCAGCATGGAGGCCTGGCGTGCTGGCACCCCCTCCTACTCGAGAGGCTGGCCGACCGCGCGAAGCAGCACGCCAGTCACCTCGCCAAGCGCGACGTCGACGAGAGGGGCAGGCAGTTCGACGAGTGGGTTGGCAAGCAGCTCACAGGAGGAGCGGCAGGGCTCCACGCGGTCACGCGAGTGGCGGTGGGCTGGCAGGGCAGCGACTGCAGCATCGGTGCTGGACCCAGCAGCCTGAGCAAGGAGCTGGACGACCTCGAGAAGGAGTGGAGCAAGATCTGGAAGGTGCAGTGCAGCCACGCCGAGCTGGAGTGGCCGTCCGATCTCGGTGAGCGCCCCCCCAGGCCCAGCTGCGAGGTGATGCGGGCAGTCCTGAGGTCCTTCAGGAAGGGCACGGCCACGGGATTCGAGGCGATCAAGCCGAGACAGCTGCTGGAGCTCAGCGACGAGGGGATAGAGACTCTCATCGACATCGTGGTGGCGGTCGAGCAGGCTGCGGAGTGGCCGCAGATCCAGAGCAAGATCGTGTTCTTGGCCAAGAGGCTGGGCGGCGTGCGCCCCGTGGCCATTGTGCACGTCCTCGCTAGGGTGCAGACGAGGCTACGCAAGCCCCTGGCTGAGGAGTGGGAGCGCAAGAATGATCGGCCCTTCTTCTGGGCGGCGCGCGGCAGAGGCTGCGAGAGGGCGGCCTGGCAGCAGGCCGTGGAGTGCGAGTGGGCGACAGCGAAGGGGCGCGAAGCTGGCGATGCATCCAGCTGGGTCGCGGCCCTCATCCTCCTGGACCTACTCAAGGCGTACGAGCAGGTGCAGCATGGGCGCCTCATCCAGGCCGCCCAGCGGACGGGCTTCCCGCTCTGGCAGCTCAGGCTGCAGGTGAGCTTGTACCGTGCGCCCAGGTGGCTGGCGCGGGACGAAGCCGTCAGCAACGCCATCAGCACCGAGCAGGCGGTGCTGCCTGGAGACGGGCTGGCGACGCTCATGCTCAAGATGCTGCTGCTTGAGCCGCTGGACAAGCTTCAGGAGCTGGTTCCCACGCTGGCGATTTCGGTGGTCGTGGATGACATCATCCTGAAGAGGGTGGGCGGCTTCCAGCGGACAGTCAACGACCTCACGCTGGCGGCCAGGCACCTCAAGGTGCTGCTCGGCGAGGCCGACCTCGAGGTCGCGGTGAAGAAATCCAGGGCGCTGGCGAATGTGCCAGCAGCGAGGCAGGAGCTCGAGAAGCGCCTGCTGGAGCCGCTGGGGGTGCGCGCCACAGGACAGGAGAGGAACCTGGGGGTCGACTTCAGCGGTGGCAAGAGGATAGGACGAGCAGTTCGTCGCGACAGGATGGTGCAGGCGAGCGGCAGGCTGCGCAGGATCAAAGTGCTGCAGGTGGTCAAGGCCAAGCGGAGGGCCACCAAGAGGATTGTGAAGACGGGGCTGCACCCGTGCATCGGATACGGCACGGCCATCACGGGCTGCACGGAGGGGGAGCTGGACCGCGCCAGGACCCTCACTTTCGTCGCGGTCTCCAACACCACGGCGAGCAAGTCCAGGTCGCTCGGGCTCATGCTCCAGGCAGGCCTTGACCCGATCTACGACGCGACCTGCAAGCCGGTGCTGATGTTGCTGCGTGCGGTCTGGGAGCGGTGGGTGCCGCTGCACATGGTGTGGCGGGGCCTCGAGGACAAGCGGCCTGTGTCCTGGGTGCACGTGCAGGGCCCGTGCGCGGCGACGGTGCTGTCCCTCAGGAGGATCGGCTGGGACGTCGTCGCCGCCAACTGCTGGGTCATGGACGACGGCGTGGCCATCGCGCCCTTCGACTGCGCGCCGTGGGTCGTGGTCAAGCTGGTGAAGAGAGCAGTGCAGCGCTGGCAGTGGAGGCAGGTCAGCAAAGCCCCAGGGTGCGCGCACTTGGCGGGTGGCGGCGAGCTGGAGCCCCTGGTCAGGCTCACCTCCTCTGGCTGCGCTAGGAAAGCCGACGAGCCACGCCGAGAGGAGGGAGCACCTCGCACCAGGGTTCGGTTGACGGCGCGAGAGCAGGCCTACCTGAGGTCCCTCATCATCGATGGGCAGTGGACTCAGGCGCGCAAGGAGGAGAAGGGGCTGGCGCCCAGTGCAGGGTGCTTGAGGTGTGGAGCCAGGGGCACGCTGATGCACAGGCACTTCGACTGCCCGTGCTGGCGTGAGGTGCTGACGCTCCCAGAGGACCTGGCAGGCCTCCGAAGGCAGAGCGGAAGGCCTGAGGTGCAGCTGCTGCTTGAGAGGTGCCTGTGGCCGACACCACGGGGCATCTGCCGCCCGCCAGTGTGCAGCGACGTGTGCTGGAAGGGCGACCACGATGGAGGCACCCTTCCTGGAGGTGAGCTGTTTCTCGATGGCTCGGCGTTCGAAGCGGGCTACGAGGAGGTGGCGGCAGTTGGCTGGAGTGTGGTGGCGCTGCAGGCGCACAGTGACGGGTACAGAGCCTCCATCGCTGGCCAGATGGAGGGCCACTGCGTGGACATCAACGGCGGGGAGCTCACAGCGGTGATCATGGCGCTCAGGTTTGGCCAAGGGGTCACGGTGCTGGTGGTCGACTCCAAGTACGTGTACGACGGCTTCTACAAGGTCGGCAGGGTGGGCACCACGGGCTACGCGTACACGTGGGCTCACCTGTGGCGGCGAGCCTGGGACCTGCTGGACGAGCGAGGAGGCCTTGGGCATGAGGTCAGCCTGAGGTGGATGCCCAGCCACAGCACGCGGCGGCAGGTGGCGGCGGGCGAGGTGCTGTACAGAGATTGGTACGGCAACCGACTGGCGGACAGGGCGGCAAAGGCTGCGGCGGCCAGCGGGCGCCTCCCCGTGCGGGACAGAGAGTGCCTGGAGAGGAGTCGAGACGTGGTCGAACGAGCAGCCATGTGGTGCGCGGCAGTCGGCAGCTGGGTCGACGGCAGCGACACCACGCACGGCAAGACGAAGGTGCAGCGCGCGCTGCCAGTGCGCAAGGAGCCAGCGGCGAGAATGGCCTGCGTCTGGAGGAGGCCGCCTGGCCTACGTCCCTGGTGCGAGGTTTGCAGATGGTCAGGCAGATCAGGAGAGTGCCCTGGCAGCATCGTCGCCGAGGCGATCAGGGCCAACAACAGGCTGAAGGCGCAGCAGAAGGCGTCGCACGACCTGGTGCTCCTCGCGCCTGTTGATGGGAGGCTGCTGGTGCGCAGGATGCCGCTGGTGGCTTGCAGGGCGTGCGGGTTCACAGGCGCGGCCAGAGCGAGCTCCTTCCACCTCGAGTGCAAGAGTGCCCCTTCGGCTGCAGGCGCCGCCGCGGTCGCGAGGCTGAGGAAGGGGCTGGCTCCGAAGGTGGTCAGCGAGGTGGCAGTCAACATCACGACGCTGGCGGACGACGTGCAGGAGGGGAGAGGCCAGCCGCCGCAGGACATCGCGGGGGAGGAGGACGGCCACTCCTTGCGCCCGCCAGGAGGAGCTCCAGGTGGCGGGGAGGGGGAGGACGAGGACTCCCTGCGTCCCCTGACCACTGAGGGCTCCAGCGCGGCGGCTGGCCCGAGAGGGCGAGCTGGCGGCAGGCGTGCAGCCGCGGCACGCCAGGCCGCGGCAGGAGGCGAGGCAGGGCCTGCGGGCGGCGGCGACGGGCCAGGCCCGCGGCGCCGCGCGCGCGTGCGCAGCAGCTCGCCGAGGCAAGCCGCTCTGACGCCGCCCTCGCTGTCGCCGAAGCGGGCGGCCAAGGTGGCCAAGCAGCAGCAGGAGGAGAGCCAGCGGCCTGAGGCGGGCCCCGCCGAGGGAGAAGACGGGGTGGCTGCAGGTGGCAGCGGCGGCGGACCGCCCCCGCCGATGCTGGCGGACGACGCGCAGGAAGGGAGAGGCCAGCCGCCGCGGCACATCGCGGGGGAGGAGGACGGCCACTCCTTGCGCCCGCCAGGAGGAGCTCCAGGTGGCGGGGAGGGGGAGGGCGAGGACTCCCTGCGCCCCCTGACCCCTGAGGGCTCCAGCGTGGCGGCTGGCCCGAGAGGGCGAGCTGGCGGCAGGCGTGCAGCCGCGGCGCGCCAGGCCGCGGCAGGAGGCGAGGCAGGGCCTGCGGGCGGCGGCGGCGGGCCAGGCCCGCGGCGCCGCACGCGTGTGCGCAGCAGCTCGCCGAGGCGCCAGGCCGCGGCAGGAGGCGAGGCGGGGCCTGCGGGCGGCGGGGGAGGGCCAGGCCCGAGGCGCCGCGCGCGTGTGCGCAGCAGCTCGCCGAGGCAGGCCGCGCTGACGCCGCCCTCGCAGTCGCCGAGGCGGGCGGCCAAGGTGGCCAAGCAGCAGGAGGAGAGCCAGCGGCCTGAGGCGGGCCCTGCCGAGAGAGGAGGCGAGGTGGCTGCAGGTGGCAGCGGCGGCGGACCGCCCCCGCCACGCGAGGCCAGAGGGGCCAGGTCGCAGGAGGAGGTCCAGCCGCCTGCAGGTGAACCTGCTGCTCGATGCGAAGCAGGGGCTGCGGGCGGCGACAGCGTGGACTTGGAGGACAGGTCGCAGGAGGAGAGCATGCCGCCTGCAGGTGGCTCTGCTGCTCGATGCGAAGCAGGGGCTGCGGGCGGCGGAGGCGGCTGGCCGAGGCCGCGGCGCTGCACGCGGGAGCGCAGCAGCTCGCCAGGCTTGGCCGCCAAGGTGGCGAGGCTGCTGCGGGCCGCGCGGGGTGAGGCCTGGCCGACAGCCTCGGGCGCGTAGCTGCGCCGAGGCGCGGGCGCGCGTGGGGCGCGCGCCTCGCAGGGGTGGCCGTGGCTCGACGCGGTCCGCCTCACCCCGCGGGCATCATCCTCCTCCTGCTCCTCCCCCTCCTCCTCCTCCTCCTCCTCCTCCTCCTCCTCCTGCGGCCCAAAAAGTCGCTCGAAGTCGGAGCCCTCTGGGGTCTCCTGACCAGCTGCTTAACGCGGATCCATCAGAGCCCCGAATCATCAGGGGTAACTCGGGTCAGGGCTAGCTCGGGTTCCTTTTTCGGGAATCCAAGCCCGAGTTACCCTGGACCCGAGTTGCCCCGGATAACTCGGGCGTCCAGAGCCCCGAATCATCAGGGGTAACTCGGGTCAGGGGTAACTCGGGTTCCTTTTTCGGGAATCCAAACACGAGTTACCCCAGACCCGAGTTACCCCGGATAACTCGGGCGCCCAAGATCCAGCCGTGGCGAGGAGAAGCCTCCAGGAGGCCCGAAAAGGAGGCACAACGCCAACGAAGGCCGCCGTCGTCTTGACTGGCCCTCCTCCCACCAGCGGGCTCGAGAGCGGGCTCCCCGGGCCCCATCACCGCGGAGAGGGACGCCAGCCTACTCCCGCGGCGCCCGGGGTTCGGGGGCCCAGCAGGTGTTGGCCGCGAAGATCGACGCCATCGAGGCTTCGCTGGCACGTTCCAACGCAGGGCCGGGGGGGGCTTACGGTCGAGAGCGTTTGCTCACCGTGTCGCGCCGCCTGTTCTGGCCCACCGCGCTTCGGGATGACACGCTCCCTCAGATCCGGGCGCTGCATCTTTTCACGCCGGGCATTTGCGCCCGTCTTCCGGCACCATCACATATCGATCTGGCTCGAAAAATGCCGCAGGCAGGTGGGGTTTGGGTCTCCGCTCGTGGTTTTGCGGTGCTGCATTTTGTTTGCAACGTCGGAGCTCAGGCCTGACCACGTCCCAGACCCCCAGCGTCAACGTTCCGAGCCTTTCTCAGCCCCCCGCGGGGCGGAGCGACGCGCTGTCAGTTTGCAGGGCATGAGATGTCGCTGGGGCCGCCGCCGCGACACGCTGGGCAACCGTTCCCGACCGTAATGTGTGAAGGCCAGGGGCTTCCCTGGAAGGGGTCGGCCCCTGGGAAGCCATACGGCGCACTGCTCGGCCCAGACCTCCTCTCGTAGTTGACAAGTTCACGACGGCTTCAGTTCCGCAGTTTTTTGTCCCCGTTGGCCCTTAGCTGGCCCTGGGCTGGTGACCATCAAAAATCGAGGTCCTCCTCCTCCTCCTCCTCCTCCTCCTCCTCCTCCTCCTCCTCCTCCTCCTCCTCCTCCTCCCCTTCCTCCCCCTCCACATCCTCCTCCTCGTGAGCATTGGTCCCAGGGAAAGGAACTAGACCTCGGCAGGTCCACGCAACGAAAAAACGCAGCTCACGAGTTTGAGGACTACAGCACGCTTCCCCTGTTGCCACCCTGCCCGACGGCCCGTTCCAGCTGTCCCACGCGCGCCGGAAACGCGCTCCGACGCAGTCACCCCCCGCTCCCCCCACCCCTCGCCCCGCGCAGGACAGCCCATTCCTGCCCCCCACCCCCCACCCACCCCCCGCGCGATCGATCCCCCCCCACACTCATCCACCACGCGCTCGTGACCCACCAACATCCACACCCACGCGTGGAGACGCAGGGCTGGACCTGAACGCTGTGTTGCTGGGGTTCGGCTGTGTGGTGCTCTTTGGTCCTGGCAGGGAGGTACAGGACAACGGGTAGAGCCGACCGAAAGGCAAAACGAACACATAACGGAACACAGCGTCCAGGTCCAGCCCCGTGGAGACGTGACCTCGAGAACCTTGGGTATGGGGCTGGGCGTGGGTGCCACCGCGCCCTCTCTTGGAAGGGGGGGGTCGGTGCAATCCGCGGGTGGGGCATCCGCGCCTTGCCGGGGCCCTGGCCAGGCACGGTGGTGACGCTCGGCGGCGAGCGAGGGGGGGAAACGAGAGGGAGAAGGCCTTCTCAGGAGGCGGCGGGACGTCTCAGAGGCTCCCTCGTGCCTTTTGAGTTTTTGTTGCGTTTTCGGGGAAGGCTCAGACAACTTCTCAGAAGACCGGGAGACTTCCGAGCCTTCTGACAAGGCCTGCCCCTTCCCATTTCCCCCCCAGGCGCGACGCCAAGACGTGTAGATGAGGCGTTCTGCGTGTGCCACAGGTATGTAGGATGGAATTCCTGTGTGGTTGAGCTCAGCATCGGCGCTGGTACATCCGCGGTCTCTGGCACGCTTGATCTGGTTTAGGTTCCACCAGTCGGCCAAAATCCGATTGAATCCTGCTTAGTCTGTGCTAGTGAGGCTCGTTGGCCGCTTCATTGGCCTCAGTAGACCTCCGTCGTTCTCACGAAGGCCTCCCAGGAGTTGCCGCCTGATCATAGAATGCTGCTCCGCCTCGCCCGCCGATCAACGCATCTGGCAACTCGATGGGCGGCAGGGGTATGGTTCTTCGGTCGCACATCTTGGGATCCTTCTGTTTCCTCGGAACTCCGTTTTGGAAGCACACTCGCGTCGATTAGCGGCGGTTAATCGATGTGGTAACGCCGATTCAGCGTCGATTCAGCGTCGACTAGCGTTGAGCCACAAGAGCCAACAGGGTGGCTTCCATGAGTCGCCACCGAAGGGTTCTGAATTCGTGGAGCGTGCGGCGAAATCCGAACCCCACCCCCGCCTCCCATCGATCGGGGGCTCCCAAACGGGGTGGTGACCACACCGTGTGGTGAGTCGGCGGGGATTCGGGGTCACCGCTCGGTTTTGGGACTTGGGTCGTTCTCCGAGGATGCCTCGGGCGACTGGAGCCTCCAGGGTCCCAAAACCGTGTGGCGACGGACCGTGCGGTGAGGTCTTGGCGGATTTCGAGGTCACCGCCGGGCCTGTCACCACACGGTCTTGGGACCCCCAAATCGATTCGGAATCGAAGGTTGGCAGGGACAAGGGGGCTCGCCCGTCGCCGGCCCCAGCCCCCATCTCCCCGAGCCGCTCTGCCCGCCGCCGCGAGGTGGAGTATTCCCCCAAGTGGCTGCAGGAGCAGCGGGCGGGGGCCCCCGCCGAGGCGCCGGGCGCGGGGGGCGCGGCCTGAGGCGCGCGCGCTGCGCCGAGGTCGAAACATCCGAGGAGCCCCCTTCCCCCCCTTCGCCGGCAGCTCGCTCGGTCCTCTCCCTCTCCCACCCCTGCCCCATGCTCCACCCCCGCCCCCTCCCTCTCCCCTTTCTGCCCCTCCCCCATGCTCCTCCCCCGGCTCCTCCCCTGTCCAAGAACGTGCGCCTGCCCCTCCTCGTGCCCTTTCTCTCTCTCTCTCTCTCTCCTCGCGTCCACTTTTACAATTCAACGGCATGAGCGCTGCTACCCCTCCTGCCCTGAAGTTGTCCGGAAGATCTCTCGCCCGCCCTCTCCGCACGTGGTTTGATACTTGCAAGGTTCAGCTATTATGTTTTGGGTTTTTTTAGCGATACGATCGTTTCTGGTCTTAGCTGCCTCGACACGCCCGGTTTGATACGCAACACGTGCCGTGCTCAAGGCGTCCGTGCCAATACGTTTCGTGTTGGCTCCCCACGTATCATACCACGCTTTGGCGATACTGTCGGGGCCCTGAAGAAGGAACCCTTTTCGTTGGCAAGGGGCTCCTCGTTCCTTAAGTGTTTCACAGCTTGCCTCAGGCTTTCCTTATGTTTTCGACAGGAAATCGAAGGTTAACTTATGGAAAAAAGGGGCCTCGTTCCTTATTTAGGGTTCCTTAGGTCAAGGCCCCGACTGCATCGTATCGCGTCGGACCTGCGTTTTCCGCCTGCGTGCTGAGCTCCGTGTCCAGACGATGTGTGCTGCGTGCTGCGCGTCGGGGCAGCTAACCCAGATTTCGTAATAAAGGGAGGGGGGTCTCATTTCGGGGGGGGGTCTTTTCCAGGCTATCTTGGAGGGCCTGGGGGGGTCTGGGGACGATGTTTTGGAGGGTTCTCCCACGGGGGAGGTCTGAAATGGCTTGTCTTGGAGGGTCCAGACCCCCTCCCTTTTATTACGAAATCTGGACTAACCTCCTCCTCCAACCCCCCATCCACCACCCACGGCCCCCGGAGGCTGCCAGCAGGGGCCGGGACCCTCGGAAGGGACCCCCTGGGCAGTCGCAAAAGGTTCCTCCACCTCCTCTTCCTCCTCCTCGATTCCTCCTCCCCTGCCTCCTCCTCCTCCTCCTCCTCCTCCTCCTCCTCCTCCTCCTCCTCTTCCTCCTCCCCCTCCCTTTTATTACGACATCTGGCGTAATCTCCGGTGCTCCAGCACGGTACCCCCCCGTGGCACCGCGGGCCTCTCCCGTTCGGCTCGGCGCGCGGGCCCCCGCCGCTCCGGGGGGGCGCTCTCGCCGCGGAGCGGGCCACCCTGCTGCACCCGGGCATCGCTCGGACGTGCGCACTGTCTCTCGGCGAGGGCCATCCTGGACCATCGAGGACCATCCTGGACCATCCTCCTCCTCCTCCTCCTCCTCCTCCTGCCCTCCTCCTCCTCCTCCTCCTCCCTCCTCCTCCTCCTCCTCCTCCTCCTCCTCCTCCCTCCACCCTCCCCCTCCTCCCTCCTCCTCCTCCTCCCTCCTCCTCCTCCTCCTCCTCCTCCTCCTCCTCCTCCTCCTCCTCCTCTGGACCATCGAGCGACAACAAAAACACGACGCGCACCGAAGAGTGCACGGGAAGTGGGGCGTCCGAGCGGCGGCAAGGGATCCGCGTCTTGCTGCCAGCGTGGTCCCCACATCGTTTCCCCTCCTCCGCCTCTCCCGGGTCCTCCTGCTCTTCCCGCCCCTTCCACTCCGGTTCCTGCTGCTGTTCGCCTCGCCCCAGCGCTGGCCGCCACGTTTATGGATGCCAGTCGTTCTTCCTCGCCGTCGCCCCCCTCAGATCCCTTCCTCCGCCTTCCTCTGGTCTTCCTTTACCTCCCGATCATTCCGCTTTGGTCCTTGCTGTTGCTGTGCGTCCTCGTCCTTGTCCTCCCGCTCATCCTCCTGCTCGCCCGCCACCTTGTCCTGGGCACGCAGCTCCATTGTTTATGATTGTGCACATAAGACGAAGCGTTTTTTTTTCCCTGTGTGGGTCGCAGGTCGGCTATGATGCGCTTTCGCGGATAGAGACAACTCAGTGCCATGGGACGGGATGGGAGAGAGGGAGGGAGAGGAGGAGGAGGAGGAGGAGGAGGAGGAGGAGGAGGAGGAGGAGGAGGGAGGGAGGGAGGGAGGGAGGGAGGGAGGGAGGGGATGGGAGAGAGGGAGGGATAGGCCCAGGATGCCAGGTGAGGCGCGAGCGCCCCGAGCTTGCCTCCCCCCTCTCGCCCATCTTTCTGCCTCCTCCTCCTCCTTCTCCTCCTTCTCCTCCTCTCCTCCTCCTCCTCCTCCTCCTCCTCCTCCTCCTCCTCCTCCTCCTCCTCCTCCTCCTCCTCCTCCTCCTCCTCCTCCTCCTCCTCCCCCTTCCCCCCGCCTCGTCCAGTAGTACGCTTGCTCCTGGCACCCCCCCTCGCTTAGAGGCGGAGGTGAAACGGGAATCGAGGATGAGGAGGAGGAGGAGGAGAAAGGCGGAGGAGATGGGGGAGGAGGGGGAGGAGGACGAAGTGGAGGAGGGATCGAGGATGAGGAGGAAATCCTAACGTGCAGGCTGAGGATTCGAGGAATCGAGGATCGGAGAAAGGTGTATGGAAACGAGAAGGAGTCGAGGATCGACCGAATCGTATAGGGAAGCGAAGAACCGAGCAGGAGGAGGAGGAAGAGGAGGAGGAGGAGGAGGAGGAGGAGGAGGAGGAGGAGAGGCAGGAGGAGGAGGAGGAGGCAGGGGAGGAGGAATCGAGGAGGAGGAGGAGGAGGAGGAGGTGGAGGAACCTTTTGCGACTGCCCAGGGGGTCCCTTCCGAGGGTCCCAGCCCCTGCTGGCAGCCTCCGGGGGCCGTGGGTGGTGGATGGGGGGTGGAGGAGGAGGTTAGTCATTAAGATGAGGATGACGACCCTGACATCCTCGCACAGTGGGCAGCACACGTGACGGAAGCTGTTTTCGACCTCCAGCGGCCCTGACGGGGTCCCGGGGCCGTCAATGAGCGGCTCGGGATGAGCAGCCGGCCCCAGGGAAGGGGTCCATAGTTCTAGGGAGCCATGTTGTGAACATAATGCGAGACGTCGGATGTCTGGGGAGGACGATGCGGTCCAGGAGGTGGAGGAGGAAGAGGAGTTTAAAGAGCTGGAGGGGAAGAGGAGGAGACGGACGAGCTGGGGGTTGAGGAGGTCGAGGAGGTGGAGGAGGTGGAGGAGGACAGGCCCAGAGAAAGGACCGCGCCGAGCTTGGGTGAGCATAGGAAGAAAGGAGGAGAAGCAGCGCAGGATTCGCCAGCGCGCATCCGCTCGCGCGCTCGCGCCCGCTCGCGCGGCGGAGTTTGCCAACCCTGACGCGCGCGCGCGCCTTCCCGGCTCCCCCATCTGAGGTCGGAAGTGTTCAAGAGAATTGTTTGGCATCCCTTTGTGCTCTCCCCCTCTATTTTCCCTCGTGCTCCTGCGTATGAATATCTTGCATATGTTCGTCCTCTCCCTCGTCCTGTGATCTGCTTTCGTCTCGCCCTCCACATCTTACTCCTCCTCCTCCTCCTCCTTCTCCTCCTCCTCCTCCTCGCCTTCGCCTCGCCCTCGATCTCCTCGTCCTCCGCCTCCTCCTCTGCATCCTCCTCCTCCTCCTGGGCCTCTCCGTTTTCTCGCCTTCCACTTCTTACGAGCTCCTCTTGCGTATCCTTCTCCCCGTTCCTTCCTACTCGTCTCGCCTTCCGCCTCGGACTCCGACCCCTTCCCCTGCAAACCCTCCCCCTCTTTCTCATCGTCCGCCCCAGTCAATTATCGATTGCCGCTCGAGCCTCAGGGCGTTTGCATACTTTTTGCGCCTCGAAAACAAAACAACGAAGCCATGGCGATGTTCAGCATTCTCGGGACGGTCCTGCTGCTTCTCGCCCAGGAGGGCGCCGGGAGCGAGGGAGGAGATGGCGGAATATGATTATGAGGGTCGGATGAGGATTGGGTAGGATGCGACGAGGAAGATGATGCTGATGATGCTAATGGTGACGACGATGATGATGATGATGATGATGATGATGATGACGATGACGATGACGATGATGATGATGATGGTGATGATGATGATGATGATGATGGTGGTGGTGGTGGTGATGATGATGATGGTGGTGGTGATGATGATGATGATGCTACTGATGAAGAATCTGATGATGCTGATGGTGATGGTGATGCTGCTGATAATGTTGATGATGCAGAGTGCTGATGGTGATGTTGATGATACTGGTGATGATGATGGTGATGGTGCTGATGCTGTTTCTGTCGATGCTGATGCTGATGATGATGCTGATGATGATGCTGATGGTGATGATGGTGATCTTACTTATGCTGGCGAACATGCTGATGATGGTGATGTTGATTGTGCTGAGTATGCTGATGATACTGATGCTGCTGATGCTGATGCTGATGATGATGCTGCTGCTGATGATGATGATGATGATGTTGATATTGATGGTGGTGGTAATGGAGGTCGTGGACACAACTTTGCTGTGATGGTTATGATTGTGATGCTGAGCGACCGTTGCGCCAGTTTCTGGTCGAAGTTTGAAACGAGGGGATGGGAGAGGATGTTGCAGAGGAGAGGTGAGGGGAGGTGGAGGGCGGTGTTCAGGGGAGAGAGTCACGGAAATGCTAGAGGTGATTTGCCTAGCGGCAACATGGGTTGGGAATCACGAGGGGCGGAGATGATAAGGGGAGGGAAGAGTGGAGGGGGTGGCACGGGGGAGAAACAAAACAATTGTTTGGAATGGATGCTTTAATGCGTATATTTTTCTGTCTCCGTATTGGACTCCACGGGCAAAAGTGGTCTACCCGCTTTGGCGGCAAATGGTCTACGGACGCGGGCTCGAGATTGACGGAGGTGCAGGGGAGAGGCGCTGGGAGGGGAGATGGGAGAGCTGGGCATGGAGCGGAAGAGGGTACAGAAGAGGACAGAGCGGAATGGTTGGGCGGGAAGAGGGGGTGCCCAAAGGGGGGGAGGGGAAGCAGGGTGGAAGTGGGTTCGGACAGGGTTGTGAATATGAAGCCTATGGGATGTTCGTTGGGATCTCGTGGGAGGCCTCTCGGGGGTCTCTTGAAGGCAGTTTGGACGCCTCTGGCCTCTTGGGGCCTCTTTTGGGCCTCTTGGGGGCCTGTTGGGGCCTCTTTGGGGCCTTGTGGGGCCTTTGAGGCGCCTCTTGGGGCCTCCTTGGGTGGAAGGTTCGTGTTCCCTGTCTTAAGCCCCTTGTGTGGACGTCGTGGGGCCCTCTTGGGCCGTTTTTGGGCGCCTCTTGGGCCGTCTTGGGGCCATCTTGTGCCCTTTTGGGGCCCTCTTGGAGGCCTCTTGGGCTGTCTTGGGGCGGTCTTGGAGCCTCTATCCCGTCACGGATCCCAGGAAGCCGAAAAGGCGAGATCGCCAGAATCCTTCAAAACCTATAGCAAATCAATGATTCTGACCTCTTGGGGCCATCTGAAGGAGGTCTCTTGGAGGCCTCCTTGGGCGTCTTGGCGGCCTCTTGGGCCGTCTTGGGGCCCTCTTGAGAGTCTTGGAGCGATCGTTCGGCGACTCGGAGCCCTCTTGGACCTTCTTGGGGGCTTCTCGGGG
>CAUYUJ010014503.1:365824-398629 GCA_963575745.1 Prorocentrum cordatum
GCTCTGGGCGGAGGCCCCCCCCCGAACCCCACGGCCAGGTGGCGCGCGGCGACGCCGGTGCCGCGCAGTCTCGGGTCACACCGCTGCAGAAGGTCTCGTGCCGCTCTGCGCCGTGCGCCCCTCTTTCTTCCGGGCACGCCAACTGCCCACCTGCGGCAGGTTCCCGTGGTGCCGACGCAGCTGCGGCCCCAGGGCGGGCCCTCAGGGTTGAACGCCGGCGGCGGCCCAGAATATAGACCGGTTTGGCGACCGAGCAGAAGCGGATCGTTCACGGTTCAAAGATCCATGCGGTGTCAAAAATCAGCGCCGAGGTCGTCATGACACGAGCTTGCCGTACACTGTTCTCAATCTGGTCACAGGATCGGTGCATGTGCCTCGGGCCCGGTCTTGGCCTGGACAGGGTCGTCGAAGGTGGATAGTGTTGAGGTCTCCGCGAAGGCATTTGCTAAGAGGAGGTCCGAGCGGCCATGAAAGAAGAGTGATCGGCCAGGGAAGACATCTGTCGCCACACTGCCGGCCCGACGCGAGGCTTTCATCAAGACGCCACATCCCCACCATATCCACATCCAAAGTTCCATCTCCACTGCTACACCTACATGTCATACATATCCGAGTCAACTTCTCGGTAGCATCAGATTTTTCCCCCACCTCTCTTTCTTTCCTGCCTGCTGTTCCCCCACGCTTCCCTGTGCTCGCTCGCCCCGCGTCCCAAGCACGCTGCCTGCGGCCTGCCGGCTTTGGTCAGTTTCGGTCTCGCTGCTGGCTCGGTCTTTTTGTCGGCTGTGCTCTCGACGTGGAGGACTCTGGCCACGAGGCAACCCGCACGATGGTTGATGCCCCACTCACTGCGACTCCCACGGGCCGAGTGCGCTGCCTGCGCCCACAGACACAGAAGATGCGTGCGCTGCTTCTCTCGGTCGCGTGCGCAAGATGTGGGGCAGCTGTGCGCAATGTGGCCTCCCCGCCCCCCGTTCCCGTCGCTGAGCGGCGATGGCGCGGGCGCACATGGTGCGCTCGCTCCAAGGGCCAGTGCCCATGACCGGGGCCAACGGCAGCGACCAACCTCGCTGGAGCTGCCGTGGAGTTGCCTGGGCACCTCGCCTGCAGCAACGACGTGTGGATTCGCTTGGTTCTTCGCGGTGCCCGTCCTCGTCGTGCAGAAAATTGAGAGGGCCAGCATCAGGGACCGGCCTTTGCATGACGAAGCGCGCAGGCCTGGTGCCGCGGCGCCCACGAGCACGCGGCGCACCTGCGCTCAGGCGGCCACGGCGGCCGCACCGCGCCAGCGGTGGTGGCGCGAGCGCAGGCCGACCGATCGTTTTGGTCCTCGGCAGGCGGTGGATCTTGGTAGCTGCGGGCCCCCAGGGCGCCCGCCGCCTGGGGTGCCAGGACATAGGTCCCCCAGGCGGTGGCTATTGACACATCCCCGCCTCACGGATGAGGCCTTGGGCTGTGGAGGACGATCAGTGGAGAGGAAGCATGCTGCCAAACAATTTCCAGATGTCTCAAACATATATCAAACATGTTTGAGAGATGCGAAGTATATAACTATTTGAAACATGTTTAGAACATGTTTTTTTATGCATTTAAACACATTCTCAATTCACTGATAGGACTGTCAGAGTGTCCGTTGCCATGGCATCCATATGCATTGGGGGGCGAACCGCCCTCGAGTGAGACTCTCTGTGCCCCGTGCTCGGCACACCGGCGGGGCCGAAGTGAGAGGCAGACTTCTCCTCCTCCGACTCTCGTCGCCGTCCCCCAACCGCCCGTTTCCCAGTCCCCCGTGGGGAGCCCCATGGGGCTGTCCGATCATCGGGGGCCCCCAAACGGGGCGGTGACCACACCGTGCGGTGAGTCGGTGGGGATTCGGGGTCACCGCACGGTTTTGGGACTCGGGTCCCTCTCCGAGGATGTCTCGGGCGACAGGGGCCCCCGGGGTCCCAAGACCGTGCGGTGACGGACCGTGCGGTGAGGCCTTGGGGGATTTCGAGGTCACCGCACGGTCCGTCACCGCACCGTTTCGGGATTCCAAAGATCAAATTCTCATCAAGTCCTATCTGTTTTCTGGGTGTGCGACCTTGTCCTTCCATGATCTGTGATGTGGTTGTTGCTTCGCATCCCCTCTCGCATTTCCGCACCATGCCAGCTTTCAATACTCCCTCCCTTGATGCCCAATGCCCCCTCTCGCTCTCTCTCTCTCTCTCTCTCTCTCCCTCTCTCTTGCTCTCTTTCTCTTGTGTTGGTTTTGTTTCTCTCTCTCTCTCTCATTTTGTCTCTCGCCCTTTCCTTCATCCTCTGCCTACACCTTACGTCGCAGATGTTTCTCCTTGTCGTCGCTATCTCAACGCACTGCGGCGATCTGCCATCGAGTATGTATTTTGCCCTTCGGCACAGAGGTGATTCAGATGCTGGACGAGATGACTGCCAAGGGGACGACGGCGAAGCACGAAGAGGAGGCCACTGTGCGGTACCGGAGGGCAGCTGCTGTGCGATTGCGTCGACGCGGTGTCGTTTGTTCTCGCGTGCGGGCCGCGTGGCCGTGTTTCGCAAACCAATCTCGATTATTGCTGAAGCACCCGTGCCCGATTTTACATATTCGGGTGTTGTGTTCGATGTTGATTTGATCGCCGGTATGTGGCATTATAGCGCCCGTGCTCGTGGTCGATCTTGCCCACTGCTAGTGAACATGCTGCTCGGTCCGTTGTGCCCGTGGTTCTGAGCTTCAGATTGCCTGACCGGCCAAGTTTAGCTCCCTCGTCCGTCTGGTCGGGTGTCTTGTGTGTGCGGCCTGGCGAACTACAGGTTGAGTTCGCTTCTTTCCACCAGTGGTGCGACTCCCTGCGCGACGAGAAGGAGAAGAGCATCAAGGAAGGCTGTTGGCTCTGTTCTCTGGGCTGCGTATATGTCCAGCTGCTGCAGCAAGCCCAGCATTCTCGATGGCGACTGTTCGAGGGGGCACGGGAGGCCGTCACGTGTGACACCTCGTGTCCCCAGGCTTTGTAGAGCCGTGATGAGGATTATGAGGAGTATGAGGATGATGGGGGTGATGATGCGGGAAGTGCACGATCCTCGAGCGGGTGCGCGTGGGATGAGGGGTCTAGGAGTTAGCACTTATGCGGGAGGTGCACGATCCTCGAGCGGGTGAGCGTGGGATAAAAGGTCTAGGAGTTAGCAGACATGCGGGAAGTGCACATTCATTCGGGCGCACATGAAATGAAGGTTCAGATATTAGCTGCCATGCGGGAAGTGCACCATCCTCGAGCGGGCACGAGTGCAAAGGGGGCATCTTGGGCTTCTTGTGGGCAGTCTCGGTGCTCTCTCGGGCTGGGGCCCTCTTTGGCCGTCTTCAAACCCTCTTGGAGGCCTCTTGGGGCGATATCGGGGGCCCATCGGGCCGTCTTGAACGCTGCGAAGACCCCAAATGCGGATATGCTAACAACAGATGTTTTCCTGATGGAATGGGGCGATTTTTTGCTTCTTCGGGGCTCTCTAAACGGCCTCTTGGGGCGTGTTGGGGGCCTCTTGGGCCGTCTTCAGACCATCGAAGTTCCTCTTGGAGCGCTCTTGTGCTGTCTTGGGTCTCTCTTGCGCCTCTCCGATGACCCCTCTGATCGCCTTGAGTCTGTTCGCAAGGCCCGGCAAGGCGCCCTGGGAGACCCGGGAGGGCCAGCGGACCTTTTCCAAGGGCGTCCAGGGGGCCGCCGAGACGTCCAAAAAGGCGTCCAGGGCGTCCCTGGGGGGGGGGCCGGTTTAGGGTGGGGGGGGGTGGGAGGGGGTTCCGGGTGATGAAAATATAAGAATAGGAATATACACATAATACACATATCAGTGAGGGGGCCGATCGGTCTTACATTGTCCGTGGCTGCGCGGCTGACTCGGAGTCCGCGGTCCAGGATTGTTGTTGTTGCTGTTGCTGCTGCTGCTGCTGCTGTTGTTGTTGATGTTGAGTTCTTATATCTGAAGAGTCATTATTGTTGATCCCCACCCTCTGGTAGCATTTGTGCTCTTTCATTGTAGTGCCCCTCCTGGGGCTCGCGCCCTGTTTCGTATCAGGGAAAGGTTTCTTCCTTTCAACTGTGCCCCTGGCCCCCGAACTACACCAACAATATTTCCTCACAGTGTATTGAAAAATCTCACTCTCGCGCGGGACTTCTTCACAATGTATACAGGAATCGCGCTCTCGCGTAGGACTTCCTCGCAAATTTTTCAGACGCCGCGCCCTCGGCGCTCGGGAATCACGCTCTCGCTCTAGACTCCAGGCTTTCTCACGATTTACTTGGGACTCGCGCTATCGCTCGAGACTTCATTGCGATTCATGGAGGACCCACGCTTCAGCATCCCGCCTGCTCGATCTGGTCGCCTGGGCCCGCCTTCCCGACCTGCCCGCTATGGGTCTGCCCACCCGATCTGCCAGTCTGGTTCTACAACCAGTTTTTTGCTCCTTGCCCCCCTCCTACTAATTTCCCTCGTGCTCCACTCGTCTCCCTCCCCCTTCCACCCGTCCTCTCTTCCCTGTTTTAGGGGCTGCACTAAATGCACGTGGCAGGGAAGAAAGATACACCCCCAAGGGGGTACGATCGAAGACGACGAGGGCGTGTACCGAGGCTTGGGATATACGTATTGATTGGCACGTGAGCAGATAGGAGCGAACAGTCTTATAATGATTGTTGTTGTTGTTGTTGTTCATGTTGTTGAGTTTTCATTTCTAAGCAATGATTAGTGTTGATCCCCCCTGCCCGGTAGCAATTGCATTTTTGAGTTAAGGTGATATCCCCGGGGCTCACACCCTGCTTTTACAAGGGAAAGTGAGGCGTCATCAAATTGTACCCCTGGCCCCCCGTTTACGGCAACAACAACGGCTCACGCCTGATACATTCGCACAATGTATTCCCAAGTCGCGCGTTCGCGCGGGTCTTCCTCACAATGTATACAGGCTCTCGCGTGGGACTTCTTCGCAATATATTCAAATGCTGCGCCCTCGACGCTCAGGAATCACGCTTTCGCTGCGCATTTCCTCACGATTTACGTGGAAATCTCGCTATCGCTCGAGACTCCCTCGCGATTCATTCAGGACGCACGCGTCAGCAACCCGCCTGCTCCTTGTCCCTTCCTTGCATCCGTCTTTTCCTTCCTTGCCTTAGGGGTTGCACAAAATACACGTAGCAGGTAAGAATGATATATGGGGCTGCACAAATACACGTACCCCGGAGGGGGTGCGATCGAAGACGAAGAGGTCGGGCATCGAGGGTTTGGGAGATATGTAAGTATTGAGTGGCCCGCGAGCAGATAAGAGCGAACAGTCTTATAATTATTGTTGTTGGTGCTGCTGCTGTTGAATCTCGATTGCATCACAATCATTTTTGTTGGACCCCCTAGAGGCGCCCTGGTGCTTTCGCCTAGGCGCCGGCTGCATTTGCTCTGAAATCGACGCTAACGCTCAGGCGTGTCGGGGGTGCGCCGAAACCGGCCCCCCAACGACAATTACGCTCCTGCTCGATACTTCATCCTTTTCTCTTCAAGACATGGGCTCGTATTCGCCACCGAAAGTCAGCTGTCAACCAAACCGGCGTTCCCGCTGTTTTTTTTCTCCGGACCGGCGCTCACGCTTCGGCGCCGCAAGCGGGCTCCCCTGCAAACAACGACACGCCCGCTCGATACCTCGCCCGCCTTTCTTCAAGACTCCCCGAGGCCCTGGGGCTTCCGTAGTCCATGTTGAACCTTACAGTCATCGGCCTGACCTAAGGAACGATAAATAAGGAACGAAGCCCCTTTCTTCCAAGGAGTAACGTATAGGGAACGATGAACAAATAAAACAGACCGCATAGGGATCGATAAATAACGCATGCAAGCCTAAGGAACGACCGAGCCCCTTTTGAAAAGTAAGCGTTCCTTATTCAAGCCGCTCACTGTACCACTTAGAAAATTGTTAGCGCGAAGGTTCCTACATCCGTACTGGCGCTCCCGCCTCGGCACTGGCTGAATTTCATATGAAGAGTAAGTTCGCGCTCAGGCGTTTCGGGGCTGCGCCGAAGTCGGCTCCCCAACAACAGCAACAACAACAGCGCTCCCGCTCGATGCGTGATCTTTTTCTACTCGGGACCCAGGCTCTTACTCGCCGCCGAAGGCCGGCTTTCCCGCAAAACCGGCGCTCACGTTTGGTACTTCCTTGTTCTTTATTACTCAGGACCTGCGCTTCCGCCTCGGCGCCGCCGACGGCCCCCCTGCAAACTCACCACCCACCAAACCACCCCAACCCAACCCGAAGGCCTCAATTTGCCCTCCACTTCCAGTGGGGGGGGGGCCTGGGAACATCGACAAAAACACATATGGAGCCCATACCCCCCCCAGCCCGAAACTCAGGTCTTCGGGTGGGGTTGGGGTGGTGTGGTAGGCAGTCACAAACGAGGACGCTCCCGCTCGATACCTCGTCCGCTTTTGTGCAAGACTCCCAGGGGCCCTGGGGCGTCCCTGGTCCCCAGTGCCCGTCCTCGGGTGTGCAGAATGTGCCGTCGGAGGTTTGCGCCCGTGCCTCCCTGGCGCGCTCCGCGTGCCAGGGGCGGCCCGAGAGCCCGCGGCGGCGACCCCGTCGTCTTCGTCGTCCTCGTCCTCGTCCTCGTCCTCGTCCTCGTCGTCCTCGCCGTCGTCGTCGTCGTCGTTTTCCTCCTCCTCGTTTTCCTCCTCCTCCTCCTCCTGTTCCTCCTGCTCCTCCTCCTCATCCTGCTCCCTCTTCTTCTTCCTTCCCCCAAGTTCTGAAGCTCCTCCGATCCAAGCCCTTCTTAGAAAAATGCCTTGAGGCCTCCTTCAAGGTACCCTGACATCCTCCAGTTCAGTGTTAAAGCGTCTCCCAACGGCCCTCGTGTTTCCCACGGGGGTTCTGAAGCTTATCTGTGTAGTTGTGGTGGCTCCCCGTGGGGCTCCAGAGGCTGTCCACAGGGCTATCCCAGCGGTTGTAGGGCCTCTCCCAGAGGTTTTGGGCCACCCGGGCGCGGTGATGCCTAGAAGCAATGCGTGGGAGGGGGGGGGGGACTGCGAAGGCGATGTGCCGTCCGGGCTGGAGATGCTGAAGTGCCTCGGAAGAGGTGTTGTCAAGACCTTCTCGGGCGGGAAAGTTGGGTGTGGGCGTATCGGTCCCATGCTCAGTAAAATATCGCCCATGAGAAGGGAGCTATCGTGACGGATCATGATGCATGCGAAGCGTAAAACATTCGGGTAAATTCATGGTTGAACCCTCACTTCTAAAAAGGATAAGTTGATCCTTCCTGTCTGGTAACCGTTCGATCTGTTCAATTAAAGTGCTTCTCGCGGGGCTCGCACCCTTTTTTTGCAAAAAGGAAGCGAGGGGTGACATAATTGCGTTGTTGGGATCCGAACAATAACAACAACGGCTCCAACTTCGTATTTCTTCACCATGTATTTCCAAATCGCGCTCTCGCGCGGGACTCCTCACAATTTATACAGTAATCGCGCTCTCGCGTGGGACTTCCTTTGCAATATTCAGACGCCGCGCCCTCGACATTCAGGAATCACGCTGTCGCTGTGGATTTCCTCACGATGTGTTAGGGAATCGCGCTATCGCTCGAGATTTCCTCGCGATTCTTGAAAGCCGCACGCTTCAGCAACCCGCCTGCTCGACTTGGCTGGGCCCGCCTTCCCGACCCGCCCCTTGGGGTCTACCCGCCCGATTTGCCCGTTTGGTTCTGCCACGTGCTTTCAGTTCCCAGCCCCCCTCCTGCTACTTTCTCTCGTGCTCCATCCTGCTCCCTCCCCCAGTGCCCCTTCCTTCCGTCCGTCCTGTTCTCTTCTCTCTTGCTTTAGGGGCTGCACGAAATACACGCAGCAGGCCAACAAAAATATAGACCCCCCAGGGTGTACGATCGAGAGCGAATTTGGCGGGTATCGAGGGTTCAGTATATACGTGTTGGGTGGCCCGCGAGCAGTAATGAGCGAACAGCATTGACATGCTGGGTGAATTTTCATTTAAAAAAATGATTATTGCTGATCTCCGGAAACGGTTCCGCGCGCTCTCGCCTCGACGCCAGCCACATTCTTTCTGAACGCGAGGATCCCGCTGGAGCGTTGGCTTGAGCCTAAATGTGGGCCCTTGGAGGCCCAGCAGCGACAACAACGGCTCCCGCTCGATACTTCCTCACAATGTACCATGAGACACGCTGGCCAGAGAGGCCCCCGAACGCAGGAACGGCGCTCTCGCTCGAGACTTCCTCGCAATCCAATTAGAATGGCGGAGGCCCAGCCACGACGACAAGGGCTCCTGCTCGACATTTCACGATTTACTCCGAGAGCGCCCGACCAAGAAGGCCCCCGAACTCAGGAATGGGGCCCGGACACGGCGACAAGGGCTCCCGTTCGACAATTCTCCATCGGTATTCCGAGAGCCGCTGGCCAGGGAGGCCCCCGAACTCAGGAACGGCGTTTTCGCTCGAGTATTCTTCGCACTTCAGTCAGTGGCCGTCACGTGTGACACCTCGTGTCCCCAGGCTTTGTAGAGCCGTGATGAGGATTATGAGGAGTATGAGGATGATGGGGGTGATGATGCGGGAAGTGCACGATCCTCGAGCGGGTGCGCGTGGGATGAGGGGTCTAGGAGTTAGCACTTATGCGGGAGGTGCACGATCCTCGAGCGGGTGAGCGTGGGATAACAGGTCTAGGAGTTAGCAGACATGCGGGAAGTGCACATTCATTCGGGCGCACATGAAATGAAGGTTCAGATATTAGCGGCCATGCGGGAAGTGCACCATCCTCGAGCGGGCACGAGTGCAAAGGGGGCATCTTGGGCTTCTTGTGGGCAGTCTCGGTGCTCTCTCGGGCTGGGGCCCTCTTTGGCCGTCTTCAAACCCTCTTGGAGGCCTCTTGGGGCGATAGCGGGGGCCCATCGGGCCGTCTTGAACGCTGCGAAGACCCCAAAAGCGGATATGCTAACAACATATGTTTTCCTGATGGAATGGGGCGATTGTTTGCTTCTTCGGGGCTCTCTAAACGGCCTCTTGGGGCGTGTTGGGGGCCTCTTGGGCCGTCTTCAGACCATCGAAGTTCTTCTTGGAGCGCTCTTGTGCTGTCTTGGGTCTCTCTTGCGCCTCTCCGATGACCCCTCTGATCGCCTTGAGTCTGTTCGCAAGGCCCGGCAAGGCGCCCTGGGAGACCCGGGAGGGCCAGCGGACCTTTTCCAAGGGCGTCCAGGGGGCCGCCGAGACGTCCAAAAAGGCGTCCAGGGCGTCCCTGGGGGGGGGGCCGGTTTAGGGTGGGGGGGGGTGGGAGGGGGTTCCGGGTGATGAAAATATAAGAATAGGAATATACACATAATACACATATCAGTGAGGGGGCCGATCGGTCTTACATTGTCCGTGGCTGCGCGGCTGACTCGGAGTCCGCGGTCCAGGATTGTTGTTGTTGCTGTTGCTGCTGCTGCTGCTGTTGTTGTTGATGTTGAGTTCTTATGTCTGAAGAGTCGTTATTGTTGATCCCCACCCTCTGGTAACATTTGTGCTCTTTCATTGTAGTGCCCCTGCTGGGGCTCGCGCCCTGTTTCGTATCAGGGAAAGGTTTCTTCCTTTCAACTGTGCCCCTGGCCTCCGAACTACACCAACAATATTTCCTCACTGTGTATTGAAACATCTCACTCTCGCGCGGGACTTCTTCACAATGTATACAGGAATCGCGCTCTCGCGTAGGACTTCCTCGCAAATTTTTCAGACGCCGCGCCCTCGGCGCTCAGGAATCACGCTCTCGCTCTAGACTCCAGGCTTTCTCACGATTTACTTGGGACTCGCGCTATCGCTCGAGACTTCATTGCGATTCATGGAGGACCCACGCTTCAGCATCCCGCCTGCTCGATCTGGTCGCCTGGGCCCGCCTTCCCGACCTGCCCGCTACGGGTCTGCCCACCCGATCTGCCAGTCTGGTTCTACAACCAGTTTTTTGCTCCTTGCCCCGCTCCTACTAATTTCCCTCGTGCTCCACTCGTCTCCCTCCCCCTTCCACCCGTCCTCTCTTCCCTGTTTTAGGGGCTGCACTAAATGCACGTGGCAGGGAAGAAAGATACACCCCCAAGGGGGTACGATCGAAGACGACGAGGGCGTGTACCGAGGCTTGGGATATACGTATTGATTGGCACGTGAGCAGATAGGAGCGAACAGTCTTATAATGATTGTTGTTGTTGATGTTGTTGAGTTTTCATTTCTAAGCAATGATTAGTGTTGATCCCCCCCTGCCCGGTAGCAATTGAATTTTTGAGTTAAGGTGATATCCATATCCCCGGGGCTCACACCCTGCTTTTACAAGGGAAAGTGAGGCGTCATCAAATTGTACCCCTGGCCCCCAGTTTACAGCAACAGCAGCGGCTCACGCCTGATACATTCGCACAATGTATTCCCAAGTCGCGCGTTCGCGCGGGTCTTCCTCACAATGTATACAGGCTCTCGCGTGGGACTTCCTCGCAATATATTCAAATGCTGCGCCCTCGACGCTCAGGAATCACGCTTTCGCTGCGCATTTCCTCATGATTTACGTGGAAATCTCGCTATCGCTCGAGACTTCCTCGCGATTCATTCAGGACGCACGCGTCAGCAACCCGCCTGCTCCTTGTCCCTTCCTTGCATCCGTCTTTTCCTTCCTTGCCTTAGGGGCTGCACAAAATACACGTAGCAGGTAAGAATGATATAGGGGCTGCACAAGTACACGTACCCCGGAGGGGGTGCGATCGAAGACGAAGAGGTCGGGCATCGAGGGTTTGGGAGATATGTAAGTATTGAGTGGCCCGCGAGCAGATAAGAGCGAACAGTCTTATAATTATTGTTGTTGGTGCTGCTGCTGTTGAATCTCGATTGCATCACAATCATTTTTGTTGGACCCCCTAGAGGCGCCCTGGTGCTCTCGCCTAGGCGCCGGCTGCATTTGCTCTGAAATCGACGCTAACGCTCAGGCGTGTCGGGGGTGCGCCGAAACCGGCCCCCCAACGACAATTACGCTTCCGCTCGATACTTCATCCTTTTCTCTTCAAGACATGGGCTCGTATTCGCCACCGAAAGTCAGCTGTCAACCAAACCGGCGTTCCCGCTGTTTTTTTTCTCCGGACCGGCGCTCACGCTTCGGCGCCGCAAGCGGGCTCCCCTGCAAACAACGACACGCCCGCTCGATACCTCGCCCGCCTTTCTTCAAGACTCCCAGAGGCCCTGGGGCTTCCGTAGTCCATGTTGAACCTTACAGTCATCGGCCTGACCTAAGGAACGATAAATAAGGAACGAAGCCCCTTTCTTCCAAGGAGTAACGTATAGGGAACGATGAACAAATAAAACAGACCGCATAGGGATCGATAAATAACGCATGCAAGCCTAAGGAACGACCGAGCCCCTTTTGAAAAGTAAGCGTTCCTTATTCAAGCCGCTCACTGTACCACTTAGAAAATTGTTAGCGCGAAGGTTCCTACATCCGTACTGGCGCTCCCGCCTCGGCACTAGCTGAACTTCATATGAAGAGTAAGTTCGCGCTCAGGCGTTTCGGGGCTGCGCCGAAGTCGGCTCCCCAACAACAGCAACAACAACAGCGCTCCCGCTCGATGCGTGATCTTTTTCTACTCGGGACCCAGGCTCTTACTCGCCGCCGAAGGCCGGCTTTCCCGCAAAACCGGCGCTCACGCTTGGTACTTCCTTGTTCTTTATTACTCAGGACCTGCGCTTCCGCCTCGGCGCCGCCGACGGCCCCCCTGCAAACTCACCACCCACCAAACCACCCCAACCCAACCCGAAGGCCTCAATTTGCCCTCCACTTCCAGTGGGGGGGGGGCCTGGGAACATCGAAAAAACACATATGGAGCCCATACCCCCCCCCACCCGAAACTCAGGTCTTCGGGTGGGGTTGGGGTGGTGTGGTAGGCAGTCACAAACGAGGACGCTCCCGCTCGATACCTCGTCCGCTTTTGTGCAAGACTCCCAGGGGCCCTGGGGCGTCCCTGGTCCCCAGTGCCGGTCCTCGGGTGTGCAGCATGTGCCGTCGGAGGTTTGCGCCCGTGCCTCCCTGGCGCGCTCCGCGTGCCAGGGGCGGCCCGAGAGCCCGCGGCGGCGACCCCGTCGTCTTCGTCGTCTTCGTCGTCCTCGTCCTCGTCCTCGTCCTCGTCCTCGTCCTCGTCGTCCTCGCCGTCGTCGTCGTCGTCGTTTTCCTCCTCCTCGTTTTCCTCCTCCTCCTCCTCCTCCTCCTGTTCCTCCTGCTCCTCCTCCTCATCCTGCTCCCTCTTCTTCTTCCTTCCCCCAAGTTCTGAAGCTCCTCCGATCCAAGCCCTTCTTAGAAAAATGCCTTGAGGCCTCCTTCAAGGTACCCTGACATCCTCCAGTTCAGTGTTAAAGCGTCTCCCAACGGCCCTCGTGTTTCCCACGGGGGTTCTGAAGCTTATCTGTGTAGTTGTGGGGGCTCCCCGTGGGGCTCCAGAGGCTGTCCACAGGGCTATCCCAGCGGTTGTAGGGCCTCTCCCAGAGGTTTTGGGCCACCCGGGCGCGGTGATGCCTAGAAGCAATGCGTGGGAGGGGGGGGGGGGACTGCGAAGGCGATGTGCCGTCCGGGCTGGAGATGCTGAAGTGCCTCGGAAGAGGTGTTGTCAAGACCTTCTCGGGCGGGAAAGCTGGGTGTGGGCGTATCGGTCCCATGCTCAGTAAAATATCGCCCATGAGAAGGGAGCGATCGTGACGGATCATGATGCATGCGAAGCGTAAAACATTCGGGTAAATTCATGGTTGAACCCACATTTTTAAAAAAGGATAAGTTGATCCTTCCTGTCTGGTAACCGTTCGATCTGTTCAATTAAAGTGCTTCTCGCGGGGCTCGCACCCTTTTTTCGCAAAAAGGAAGCGAGGGGTGACATAATTGCGTTGTTGGGATCCGAACAACAACAACACCAACAACAACAACAACAACGGTTCCAACTTCGTATCTCTTCACCATGTATTTCCAAATCGCGCTTTCGCGCGGGACTCCTCACAATTTATACAGTAATCGCGCTCTCGCGTGGGACTTCCTTTGCACTTTATTCAGACGCCGCGCCCTCGACATTCAGGAATCACGCTGCCGCTGTGGATTTCCTCACGATGTGTTAGGGAATCGCGCTATCGCTCGAGATTTCCTCGCGATTCTTGAAAGCCGCACGCTTCAGCAACCCGCCTGCTCGACTTGGCTGGGCCCGCCTTCCCGACCCGCCCCTTGGGGTCTACCCGCCCGATTTGCCCGTCTGGTTCTGCCACGTGCTTTCAGTTCCCAGCCCCCCTCCTGCTACTTTCTCTCGTGCTCCATCCTGCTCCCTCCCCCAGTGCCCTTTCCTTCCGTCCGTCCTGTTCTCTTCTCTCTTGCTTTAAGGGCTGCACGAGATACACGCAGCAGGCCAAAAAAATATAGACCCCCCAGGGTGTACGATCGAGAGCGAATTTGGCGGGTATCGAAGGTTCAGTATATACGTGTTGGGTGGCCCGCGAGCAGAAATGAGCGAGCAGCATTGACATGCTGGGTGGAATCTCATTTGTAAAAAATGATTATTGCTGATCTCCGGAAACGGTTCCGCGCGCTCTCGCCTCGACGCCAGCCACATTCTTTCTGAACGCGAGGATCCCGCTGGAGCGTTGGCTTGGGCCTAAATGTGGGCCCTTGGAGGCCCAGCAGCGACAACAACGGCTCCCGCTCGATACTTCCTCACAATGTACCATGAGACACGCTGGCCAGAGAGGCCCCCGAACGCAGGAACGGCGCTCTCGCTCGAGACTTCCTCGCAATCCAATTAGAATGGCGGAGGCCCAGCCACGACGACAAGGGCTCCTGCTCGACATTTCACGATTTACTCCGAGAGCGCCCGACCAAGAAGGCCCCCGAACTCAGGAATGGGGCCCGGACATGGCGACAAGGGCTCCCGTTCGACAATTCGCCATCGGTATTCCGAGAGCCGCTGGCCAGGGAGGCCCCCGAACTCAGGAACGGCGTTTTCGCTCGAGTATTCTTCGCACTTCAGTCAGTGGCCGACAAGGAAGAGATTCCCCCCGAACGGGAGTGCAATCGAAGACGAAATGGGCGGGTATCGAGGGTTGGGTATAATGAATGCAAGACACGCGTGCCAGTAAGAGCGAACAGTCTTAAACTTATTATTGTTGTTGTTGCTGTTGTTATTCTCGTTGTTGTTGTTGTTGTTGTTGTTGTTGTTCTTGTTGTTGTTGTTGTCGTCGTCCTCGCCTGCGGCCCCCCGGCGACCCACCCGCGACCCAACCCGCGACCCACCCCGCGACCCGCCCCGCGACCCACCCGCGACCCACATCGCGCCCGCCCTGTCATTTTTATCCGTAATTGCGGGGTGCTGCGTATCTGTGTGTGGGTGTGTGCTCGCGTGTGCGTGCGTGCGTGCGTGCGTGCGTGCGTGCGTGCGTGCGTGCGTGCGTGCGTGCGTGCGTGCGTGCGTGTGTGTGTGTGTGTGTGTGTGTGTTATCTTCTGCGTGTGTGCGTGCGTGTGTTTGTTGCGGTTCTGTGTATCGACCGCTTGGTACCGCTCGGCGTCGGCCTCCCTCCTCGTCCTCCCTCCTCGTCCTCCCCCTTCTCCCTCGGTCGTGTCGGCGGTGGCGCGCCCTATCTTTGCTTGCACCGCCCGGTTTTAGTGCCCTTGCGCTGGTGCTGCTGCCCGCGGTCTTCCAGACCCCCTCGCGCAACAACCACAACGATTCCCCCACGCCTCCGAACACCCCCCTTGCAGTCTTCCCTCCCCACCCTCACGTCCTCCCTTCTGCTCGGGTCAGGAGGCTGCCATGTTGGACTGGGGCCACGTTCACTTCCATGCGTAGCACCCCGCAGGTCGCGGATGAGAGCGAGGGGGCGACGGAACGTATTTTTGCAAATTATGCAACTAGCTCGCCGCAGGCGCCGATCTTTCGTTAAAGCGATGTGGGTGGGTCGCGGGTGTGTCGCGGGCCATGTCGCGGGTGGGTCGCGCGTGGGTCGAGAGTCGGTCGCGGGTGGGTCGCGGGTGGGTCGTGGGTGGGTCGCGGGCGGATCGCGGGGTGGGTCGCGGGCGGGTCGCGGGTGGGTCGCGGGGTAGGTCGCGGCGGGTCGCCGGTGGGTTGCGGGTGGGTCGCGGGGTGGGTCGCGGTCGGGTCGCGGGTGGATCGCGGGCGGGTCGTGGGGTGGGTCGCGGGTGGGTCGCGAACGGGGTCGTGGGGGGGGGGACGACGCCAAACAACAACAAACAATCAAACAACAACAGCAACACACAAACCAGGAAAACACAGCAACAACAGCAAAAACAATCTTTTTGATACTGCAATCAATATGTATGTTGTATATCCTAAACCCTCGGTGCCCGCCCTCGTCGTCTTCGATCGTACCCCTTTGGGGGTGTATCTTCCTTACCTGCCACGTGCATTTAGTGCAGCCCCTAAAGGAATGGAAAAGATGGCGGATGGAAGGGGGAGGGAGAATAATGGAACACGAGAGAAATTTGCAGGAGGGGGGCAATACGCAGAAACCAAATGGTATAACCAGACGTGCAGATCGGGTGTGCAGACCCATAGCGGACAGGTCGGGAAGGCGGGCCGAGGCGACCAGGTCGAGCAGGCGGGTTGCTGAAGCGTGGGTCCTGCATGAATCGCGAGGGAGTCTCGAGCGTTAGCGCGATTCCCAAGTAAATCGTGAGAAAAGCCAAAGCAAGATTGTGATTCCTCTCGCTTCGCGGGGTGCACGTCCGGAGTACGTACAATCAAGTCGTGGCCTGAACTTGGAGGCGCGCTGCGCCCAGTGGAGTTCGTGCGATGAGCCACGTGCTGCACCTGGTCCAGACCGTCAGCTGGCCGCTCAGTGCAGTCGTTGTGGGGCCTTTTGGGAGCCTCTTGGGAGACTCTTGGAGGCCTCTTGGGGGCTTCTTGGGGGCTTCTTGGGGACTTCTTGGGTGCCTCTTGGAGCCTCTCGGGGGTGTCTTGTGCCGTGATGGTGCGCTTTTTCCCCGTTTCGCCCCATCGGAGGCCGTCTTGGGTGGCTCTCACGGCCGCCTTGGGGCTCTCTTGGGGTCCTCTTTGGCCGTCTTGGGGCTTCTTGGGTTGTTTTGAGGGGTTCATTGGGCCGTCTTGGGGCCCTCTGGAGCCGTCTTTGGGCTCCCGTGGGCGCTTCTGGGGCGGTCTGAGGGAAATGTTGGAAGCTGTTTGGGCCGTCTTGGGCCTCTGACAATCGAAAAAGGCGAGAACGCCCAAATCCTTATTTTTGGAAAATCATTGATTTTGGCCTCTGGGTGCGTTCTTGGGGGTGCTCTCGGTGCCCTCCTGGGCCGTCTTGGGGAGCTTTCTGGGCTTTCTTGGGCCATCTTGGGCCGTCTTGAGTGCGTTGTTGACCGTCTTGGAGCCACCCCGGGCCATATGGAGACTTTCTTGGAGTCCCAAAGAGGCCCCAAACACCGAAATTGTCATATATATATATATATATAAAGAGAGAGAGAGAGAGAGAGAGAGAGAGAGAGAGAGAGAGAGAGAGAGCGAGAGAGAGAGAGAGAGAGCACCAGCGTTGGGGCCGTCACTTTGGTACGGCGTAGTGGCGCGACTCCAAAGGGGGTTCGATGGGGGAGACATCATGATGTAAAACAATACAACATGTAGCAATTTTGAATCATTAGATCCGTTGGATCCGTTGGATACGTTGCATTTTCGGGGCCCCCTTGGGTGATTATTGGGCCTTCTTGGGGCCATCTTGGAGGCTGCTTGGGCCGTCATGGGCTTCTGAGAGGCGGAGAAGGCGAGAACGCTAAAATCTGTTTAAAACAATATGCAAATCAATGATTTTGGCCTCTGGAGGCGCTCTTGTGGGCGCTCTTGGGGCCCCCTTGGGCCGTCTTGGGGGCTTTGGGGGCCTTCTTGGGGCCATCTCGGGCCGTCTTGGGGCAGTCGCTGTGTGGCCTTTGGGGGGCTTCTTTGGAGCCTTTGGGAGGCTTCTTGAAAACATCTTGGAGGCCTCTTGGGAGCTTTTTGGGGCCCCTTGGGGGCCTCTTGGGGGCCTCTTGGGGCCTCTTGGGGGCGTCTTTGGCGGTTTTGGGGCGCTTTTGCGCCGTTTCGCTCCTTCGGAAACCGTTTTGGGAGCCTCTCGCGGCCGCCTTGGGGCCGTCTTGGGGTCCTCTTGGGCCGTCATAGGGGCCTCTTGGACCGTCTTGGGGGCCTCTTTGGGCCGTCTTGGGGTTCTGTTGGGCCGTCTCGGGGCCCTCTTTGGGGCTTTTTGGGTTGTGCTGGAGCTATTTGCGAAGCTGCTTGGACCGCAAAGGCGAGAACGTTAAAATAGTGCCCAAACCATCGGAAAATCAATGAGTTTGGCCTCTGGAGGCGCAGTTGTGGGCGCTCTTGGGGCCCTCTTGGGCCGTCATTTGGGCTTTTTGGGCCCCCTTGGAACCATCTCGGGGCCGTTTTCGCCCGCACAGAGCCCATCTTGAACCGTCTTGGCGCCCTCTCGGCCCCCCAAGAGGCCCAAGAGGTCGAAATCATAGATTTTCTATCAGTTTTGGTAGGTTTCTGAGCCCCGGGAGGGGGGTGGCCACTTTGGTCCGGCGGTGTGGCGCAGCTCCCAGGGGGGGTTAGGGGGGAGACATAATAATGTAACGCAATACAACATGTGGCAAGTATGCAATCATTGGATAAATTGGATACGTTGCAGTAAGGCGTTCGCCAGAAAACGCTGCCGCTCAGCACGTCACCTCCGGACGTGGATTGATTCATTGGCTTACGCCACACCGCCGACCCCTTGGGGCGGTGTGGGGTGCGTCGTTTGGGGCTTCTTGGTCCGAGTTGGGGTGCTCTCGGGTGCCTCTTTGACCGTCGTCAACGCTGACAAGGCAGTCGAGTCGTACATGCGACAAAAATCGAAGGGGGCCTTCTTGGAGGGCCTCATCGACGCCGTTTCGGCTGTGGTGGGGCCCTCTTGGGGGACGCTTGGGGCCCCCTGGGAGCTTCTCGGGGCCGGTTGCTCGAAATGGCCATTGTGGTTCTCCCTCGGGGCCTCCTCCTGGGGCCGCCCTGGGGCCCTCCCGGGCCGGCTTCGGAGACTTCTGGGGCCCTCTTGGGACCCTCTTGGGCGGTCTTGGAGCCTTGTTGGGAGCCCCTTGGGCTGTCTTGGGTCGATCTTGAAGGCTTCTTGGGCCGTGGGTAACCTCGTCGCAGCCCGATGGGCGAACGTGCCAAGAATCTAATCAAGGGCTCCCTCGAGGGCGCGAAGTTATTCGCGCTTCGCGCTTCGCGGTCCTCGTTCCTTCTCCCCCTCCTCGTCCTCCTATTCTCCCTTTGGGGGGGCGGCGCGAGAGCGCGAAGTTATTCGCGCTTCGCGCAGCGCGAAGCGCGAAGTTGGGAGCCCTAGTCTTGGCGCGATTTTTTGCGGCGACGCGTGGCCTTCTTCTTGGACCGTCCGGGGCGTCCGTCGGGGCTCTCTGGGGCGTGTCGTGGGGCCGTCGGAGGCTCCAAGCCTGCGGCCAGCACCTTTTACCCCCTGGCATCGCTCGGACGTGTGTATTTTTTCTCGGCGAGGACCCCTGAGGAACATCCTGGATCATCGAGCGAAAAAAACACGCACACACACACGAAAACGAAACATGCAGGCGAAATGGACGTCCGAGCGACGGCAAGACCCTGCGTTGCAGATATCTCAGCGTGGCAGCCTCTTGCCCCGCAAATGGGAGCCCGAACGGGAGTGCACTGCGTTGACGCTTCAATGCTTCCCGTCTCATAGGGCAAGCAGGCTTCTTGCGAGATTCCCGGGCGCGTTGAGGATCAGTTTGTAGACGCTTGCTGTCAGGGATATACATTGTGCCGTCTGGGGGCCTCTCTAAACCGACTCCGAGTGCTTGGTCCGTCAAGAGCGGTCCGGAGGCTATTCCGGGCCAGCGGTGAGATCTTACTGGCGGGGCAATACACAATATTGCGTGAGCTGAGGCTGTCGTCTAGCTGTGCTGTCGTAAGGGTGGCCTGTGCTGCCGTGCGACGGTTGTCGGATCCCCCCGCCTCCGCCTTCTGAATGGCCGGCGCTGTCGTCCACCGCCGTTTCAATACTCTCATCGCTCTCCGCTGGCGGAACTCAGGGCCCGCGGCCCGCCTACTCTGGATTGAGTCGTCATCGCCGATCCTCGGGTGCACGTGCTGCTGAGGCGAATTGTGTGGGAGGGGGAGGATGAGCAGGAGGTCGAGGAGGAGCCCCCCTCTTCCACCTTCTTTCCTATTGGGGCCTCTGGGGGGGCCTCTTGGGGGCCTCTTGGGGGGCCTCTTAGGGCCTCTTGGGGCCTCTTGGGCGCCTCTTGGGGCGGTCTTGGTGGACTCTTGGACCGTCTTCAACGTCGTGAAGGGCCAAAAGTCGTATATGATAAAGAAGATGTACGGTTTTCCATAGGCATTCGACGTTTGTGGCCTCTTGGGCTCCTCTTGGGAATGCTCTTGGTAGCCCTGGCAGTCCCGAGTGTTACACACATGTGCATGTGTATGTATGTGTATATATATATATATACACACACATAGTGGCCTTCGGCCCATCCCGCCACCGTGCCTTGGTTGTCGGCCTGAGATCATTAGTGCCTGGGTTGCGGGTTAGATTTTACATGTCTCAAGTTGTTCTTGGGGCTTCTTTTGAGCTTCTTGGGGGCCTCTTGGGGGGCCTCTTGGGGGCCTCATGGGGCCTGTTGGGCGCCTCTTGGGGCCTCATGGGGCCGTCTTGGGGCGGAAGGCTCGGATTGTTGGTTCAGGCTCCCCCTCTTGGGCCCCTCTTTGGGCCGTCTTGGGGCACTCTTGGGCCGTCTTGGGAGGCTCTTGGGCCGTCTTGGCGCCCTCTTGGGCCGTTTCGAGCGCCTCTTGGGAGCCTCTTGGGCCGTTTTGGGGCGGTCTTGGGGGACTCTGGGGCCGTCTTTAACGCCGTGAAGGCCGAAAAGTCGTGCATGATAGAAATGCACGTCTTCCCATAGGAATTCGACGAGTTTGGCTTCTTGGGCCCATCTTGGGAATGCTCTTGGAGGCTTCCTGGGCCGTCTGTGAGGCTTCTTCTTGGAGCATCTTGTGGCCATCCTGGGCGTCTTGGGCCGACCTTTTGGCGTCTCGGGGGCCTCTTGGGCCGTTGTCGGGGCTGCTTGGAGCCCTCTGGGACCTCGTGGGGCCTGATGAGACCTTTGCCTTCTCACCCCCCTCCAAACCGGCCGGACCGGGCTCCCGGGGGAGGGGTTTGGGGAGGGGAAGCATCTCACACGCTGTGACCTCAAGGGGTCGGCGGATTCCTGAGCGCCGAGGGTGCATCGTCTGAATCAAATTGCGAGGAAGTCCCACGCGAGAGCGCGATTTGCCTACAAATTGTGAGGAAGTTCCGCGCGAGAGCTCGATTTGGTAATACGTCGCACCCCGCAATTGCGGATAAGAGTGAGGGGGCGGGCGCGGGCGACGCGGGCGTCGAGCCGGCGGACCTCGTGGCCCTCACGAATGCAAAAGAAGCTTGGAACGAATGCAAAAGAAGCCCGCCGCAGGCGCCGAAAATTTTGGGTGGGTCGCGGGGTGGGGTCGCGGGTGGGTCGCGGGTGGGTCGCGGTGGGTTGCGGGTGGGTCGCGGGTTGGTCGCGGGTGGGTCGCGGGGTGGGTCGCGGGTGGGTCTCGGGGTGGGTCGCCAGTGGGTCGCGCCGCCGATGCAAAAGAAGTCCGCCGTAGGCGCCAAAGTTTTGGCTTGTTCAGTGGATGTAGTTTGGGTCGCGTGTGGGTCGCGGGCTCCCCACCTCCACCTGGAAGGAATTCAAAAACCGCCCGCCGCAGGCGCCGAACATTTTGATTTGTACACTGAGCGCGGTTTGGGTGCAGGTTCTCCACCTGGAACGACGCGGGAACGAATGCAAAAGAATCCCGCCTGGCATGCAAAAGCGCCGCAAAATTTTGGGTGGGTTTCGCGGGTGGGTCGTGTGGGTCGCGGTGGGTCGCGGGTGGGTCGCGGGTGGGTCGCGGGGTGGGTCGCGGGTGGGTCGCGGGTGGGTCGCGGGTGGGTCGCGGGGTGGGTCGCGGGTGGGTCGTGGGGTGGGTCGCCAGTGGGTCGCGGGTGGGTCGCCAGGGGGGTCTCGGGGTGGGTCGCGGGTGGATCGCGGGTGGGTCGCGGGTGGGTCGCGGGTGAGTCGCGGATGGGTCGCGGGTGGGTCGCGGGGTGGATCGCGGGGTTGGTCGTGGGGTGGGTCGCGGGTGGGTCGCGGGGTGGGTCGCGGGTGGGTCGCGGGGCGGGTCGCGGGTGGGACGACGACAACAACAAAGAACAAACAACAACAACAAAGAACAACAACAAGAATCCGCATCGCGGAATTCCACTTCAGCCATGCACCCAGGGACAATGACCGTTCGGTTCAGTTCCCTCACTCTGACATTGTGAGGAAGTATCAGGCGGGAGCGGCTGTTGTTGCAAACCGGGGCCAACAGCCCAGTTTGAGCCCCGTAACTTTCCCTGAGAAAAAAGCAGGGTGCGAACCCCGGGGGAAGCACTTCAATTGAAAAATAGAATGACCACCGGAGGGGGAGATCAACAATACTTATTCTTCATTATTGAGAGTTCGACAACAAAACGACGACGAAGACGGCAACAACAACAACAATAATCATTTTAAGATTGTTCGTTCTTGCTGGCACGCGTGTCTTGCATTCATTATACCCCAACCCTCGATACCCGCCCACTTCGTCTTCGATTGCACCCCCTTTCGGGAGGAATATCTTCCTTGTCGGCCACTAGCTGAAGTGCGAAGAAGTCTCGAGCGAGAGCGCCGTTCCTGAGTTCGGGGGCCTCTCTGGCGAAGGACTCTCGCAATACCTATGGTGAAAATATAGAACGGGAGCCTTTGTCGCCGTGTCTGGGCCTCCACCAATTTGCTTGAATTGCAGGAAAGTCTCGAGCGAGAGCGCCGTTCCTGAGTTCGGGGGCCTTTTTGGCCAAGGGCTCTCGGAGGAAACCGCGAGGAAGTATCGAGCAGGAGCCCTTGTCGTCGTGGCCTCCGCCAACTTAATTGAATTGCGAGGAAGTCTCGAGCGAGAGCGCCGTCCCTGAGTTCGAGGGCCTCTCTGGCCTGGGTGTCTCGCAGTAAATTGCGAGGAAGTGTCGAGCGGGAGCCGTTGCTGTCGTTGCAGGGCCTTCAAGGGCCCACATTTAGCCTCAAGCCAACGCTCGAGCGGGAGCCTCGCTTTCAGAGAAAATTGTAGCCGGCGTCGTGGCGAGAGCGCGCGGAACCGTTTCCGGAGATCAGCAATAATTATTCTTTCGGGAGCTTCGAGACGAGGGTCAGTGCAAACGGGGGTCAGCCAGGGCACCGGATCCTGCAGGATCCTGCGAAGACCCCCTCTGGCTGACCCGGGTTAGCGAGCACCTCGTGGTCGCGAGGCGGCCGCGCATATTTGCTGACCTGGGTTTGCGAAGACCTGCGTTGCAGTTTTGTTTCTTGCATTGCAGTTGTTTGGTTTCCTGCTGACCCGAGTCTGGATTGACCCGGGTCAGAAGATCCCCGGTTCTTTTGAAATAAGAACAACAGTAATCCGCATCGCGGAGTCCCACTTCAGCCAGGCACCCAGGGACAGTGAATGACCGTTCGGCCCCCTCACTCTCAAGTAATTCTTTTGCGCGTTTATCAGGAGGCCGGCGAGCAGATCGAGCAGCTGTCGGCCGACATTGCCAAGGCCGAGGCCGACGCGGAGGCCCTGGCAGGCGAGATCAAGGAAGCAGTCCCGCCTGATATGCGGGTCGTTCTTGGGAGGCAACCAGTCAGAATTCGGCACCACCTGGAGGGAAGTGCATTACCATGAGGCTTCAATGGGCACCTCAAGGTGGAATAGTTCCAGCTTCTCCTCATCGTCCTCCTCCGCCTGCTCCTCTTCCTTCTCCTTCTCGTCCTCCTCCCCATCCCCCACATCCTCCCTGGATGCCTTTTCTATGCCCACTAGTTTCCCCCCTTCCTCTGTCCTCCCCGCAGAGGGTAGAGGCGGGAAAGTAGGGGGAGGATGGAGGAGGAGGAGGAGGAGGAGGAGGAGGAGGAGGAGGAGGAGAAGGACAGCAGGATGGAAGGAGGAGGGAGGATGGAGGTGGAGCAGGGGGAGGATGGAGGATGAGGGGAGATGAGGACCAGGAGGGGGGGGAGGAAGGGGGAGAAGGAAGATGGAGGAAGCCCAGGAGAGCAAGAGTAGGAGGACGAACAGGGGGAAGGGAGCAAGGAGGGAGGAGTATGATGCTGGATGGTGACGAGTGATTGAGGATGAGCAGAAAGAGTGGGTGTAGTAGGATATCGATGAGGACGATTGCTATGATATTGGGGATGGTGATGGTGCGACGATGACGAAGGTGATCCATGATGACGGTGGGGGGTGAACATGTTGGCGATGGTGATGATGGGTGGTGGTGATTGCTCGGACGATGATGCTGATGATGATGCTGGCGATGATGAAGATGATGAAGATGATGCTGGTGCTGATGATGCTGCTAATGATGATGCTGCTGATGATGATGATCATACTGATGGTGGGTATGAGGAAGAGGATGAGGATGGTTACTATGATGGTGCTGATGACGATGATGTTGATGCTGATAATGATGATAATGATGATGCTGCCGCTGCTGCTGCTGATACTGGCGCTGCTGATTATGACCATGGCCATGATGCTTGGGATTGTGATTGTGCGCCGGTAAGGATGGTGACCATGCCGATGATGACGGTATGGGATGATGATGACGGCGATGGTGATGGCGGGTTTTGATGATTGTTCTGATGATGGTGGTGATGATGACGATGACGATGGCGATGATGATGACGATGAGGATGATGATGCTGATACTCATGCTGCTGATGATGAAGATGATGATGATGATGTTGATGCTGATGTTGATGCTGATGCTGATGATGATGACGACAGTGATGATGCTGCTGATGATAATGATGATGAGGAGGAGGAGGAGGAAAAGGAGGAGGAGGAGGAGGAGGAGGAGGAGCAGAAGGAGCTGGGGGGGACAACTGTTGGGTTCATTGAGTGCATCCCGTCTACCAGCATGGTCGAGGCCACTGCGGCCGGATGCCCCGGAGATCCCCCGGGGGCTCCTCGCCGGGAGCCGCGGCAGACTGGCTGCTTCGGCCTCCTATCTGCCAGCCCCCCCCCCCTCCCTCCCTCCCTCCCCTCTCGGGGGGCACCACTCCCCCTCCCCCCCTCCCTCCCCTCACCTCCCTCCCTCTCCTCCCTCCCTCCTCGCTGCCAGCCCCCCCCCTCTCCCTCCCTCCATTCCTCCCCTCTCGGAAGGCACCACTCAGGGCACAAAGCACGAGCCTTCGGAGGCCCGCGTGGGCCCGGTTCGCGAGGCCGTGCATGCGGCTGCGCCTCGCGCCCTCGACAGGCCCCATCCGCAGCCCGCTTGGCTTATGTCGGGCGTGTCCCCCTACAGGGGGATGTTCGACGTTTTGTTTTGTTTGAAAAAAAGTACACGCCGGTCGTTGGAAGTAGGCATTTTTGGATTCCCAGATCCCAATCCATTTCAAGCGCCTTCCTACTTCAAGAATCGACACGCTTTTGCTGTGTTTTGTTGTTCTCGGGGGGGCGTGGACCCAATCAACTTAATCCGCCTTCCTACTTCATGTTTTTACCTACTTCTTCCGACCGACGTGTACCCCAACAGTATCAAAAAAAACAAATCAAAAAATAGTCCCCAGAGCATTTTTTTATTATTTGTTTGATTATTTTTTTGGGGTAGTTTTAATGTTTCGTCGAAGACCCCCCCTGTAACGGGACAGGCCCCTCCGCAGCCCTCTTGGACTCTTAGCTCAGGCGCCAGGGGCGCCCGCGGCGGCGCCCGCCGCTCGGGGGCGGGCGGCCCGCTGACCCGCCCCGCCGCGCCCTCGCGGAGCGGCGGCGGAGCCGCGGAGCCGCCTCCATGCGCGCAGCGCTCCGGCTGGGCCTTCTATTAATGGAGGATGACGAATAATAAATGACCAGGGGTCGTGTTCACGCGGGGGCGCCCGGGATGACGATTAGAAAAAACCGGCCGCGGGCTGGAAAACTATTTGTTTTAATCGTTCTCCCCCAGTCAGAAAATTATGCAGAATAGCAGAAAGTTTTTTATATAAAAAACATTTTTTTTATTCATCGTCATCCCGCATTAAGTCGGGCCTGTCCCCCTACAGGGGGATTTTCGACGAAAAATAAAACATACCCCAAACATATTCCAAAAAGGTAAAAACAGATTCCAAAAATAGTCCCCAGAGAATGTTAGGACTATTTTTTGACTGTTTTGGGATTTTTTTTTCCGATTTTTCATCGAAAATCCCCCTGTGGGGGGACACGCCCGACGCAAGCCTCCTGGCGGCGGCGTGGCTGGCGCCGGGCGCGCCCTTCGCCCGCGGCGCGGCCCTCGCCCGCGGCGCGGCCCGCGCAGCGGCGCTGCCGCCCGGCCCGCCGCGGCCTTCGGGGGGGGGCTCTCGGTGTGTGCGGCGCGTGCTCGGCCGAGGAGAGGAGGAGGAGGAGGAGGGGGGAGGAGGAGGAGGAGAGGAGGAGGAGGAGGGAGGAGGAGGAGGAGAGGAGCTCGGTGTGCACGCGGGCGCCGGCCAGGGTGCAGCCGACCGGGGCCACGGCGGGGGGTGTCGTGGTCGGCACCTTTTGGGGCGGCGCCGCGGGGTCTTGGAGAGAGCTGGGGCCCCCCGGAGAGGCCCAAACCCCTCGCGTTGTTGCCGCTCTCGCGCTTGCGGACAGCGCCGACGTCGAGGAATCGTTCCCGCGCGCACGCATATACATACGCACACACACATATATATATACACCTTTATACATACATACATACATACATACATACATACATACATGCACACATACATACATACATACACACACATACATACACACATACATACACACATACATACACACATACATACATACATACATACATACATGCATATATAGTTGCATACATGGATGCATATATACATGTATACATACAAACGTACATATATACATACATACATACATGCATGCATGCATACATACATACATACATACATACATACATACATAAAAGACTGCAGTGGCGCTTCGCGCTATGCACCGTCGTCTTTGAAGCTGCATATGCAGGCGGAACGTACGAAGGTCAAACCGAGAATTTAGCGATAACTCCTTGTTGCGCTTTCCGGCATCGCCGTTGTAATAATGTTCTTCGTTATCCTTCCTCCATGCTTCTTTTTTTCATTATCGTCCTATCCTGCGTATTCTCCCCATCCTCTTCAGCTCTTTTTGCGGAGGCTTCTCCTTGGAGAGGGTCTGGGGACTCCACGGAAGTCTTTCAGGCTCTCGTGAAGCCCTCTGGAAGCCTCCTGGGCGTCTTCTGGGGGCCTCTGGGAGCTTCTTCGGGCCACCCTGCCTCCAACCGCGGTCTCCCTGAACGACCGGGTCACGATTTGGAATGCTTCGGACAGCGTTTTGCGGCCATCTCGAGCCGTCATGGGGCTCTCTTAGGCCATCTCGGAACCCTGTTGTGCCATCTTGGGGCCTTTTTGGACTGCCTGCAAGCCCGTTCGGATGATTGTGGTGCGATTTTCGACCCTCCCAGGCGGCTTCGGACGCTCAGAAAACCGCTTGGAACGTCGGGAAGTCGAAACGAGGAGAATCCGAAAGTTCAGCAAAAACCAATAGAACATCAATGAATTTTGCCTCTCGGAGCCTTCTTGGGAGTTCTCTTTGAGGCCTCTTGGGACGTTTTGGAGCGATCTTTGAGGATATGACGGCTTCTTTGGGGTCGTTGTGAGTCGTATTGGGGCTCTCTGGGGTCGTTTCGGGAGCGCGCTGGAACGCCTGGATCCCTTTTGGGGCCGTCTTGGGGCTCTCGTGTGGTTCTCCCGGGTCTTTTAAAAGGTTGCCCGATAGGCCCAGGGTGGGCCAAATTTGTTGTTTTAGGTTTTTTTTTCCCCCGGGTCCCTGGCCTTATACAAAAGAGAATATATACATATATATATGTATGTATGGATATATATATATATATATAAACATGTATACATACACATGTGAAGCCCATCTCGGCTCTAGCTGTTTCTGCAGGGTTGGTGCCAGGCGGGCACCGAACGTCTGCGTCACAAGTGATGGCGCCGCGTCAGCCGTGCTCCTGGGGGGAGTGCGCAATGCGGCGGACTGCTCGAGCATCCCTTCTGTCGCTCGCGGCCTTCACCCCCTTTTCAGTCTGATTGGCACGCGCGGCGAGGAGGTCAGTGCACAGCCGAAGAAGGAACACATCGCCGCAGGCCCAGGCGCCAAGGTCCCCAAGCACCTATGCAGCCATCACCACGCGCAGAACTACGCGCACCAACAAGTCAGCAGGCTGTACGATAATCCGCAGCAGGAGTTTCGAGCAGAAACACATCACATACATGCTTTGCAGAGGAGGCGCTTTCACCATCGAGCAGGGCGCGACGGAGTTCAAGGTGATCGTGGCTGGTTATCCACTCGCACCGTGGGACAAGAAGAAGGCACAAAAAATGGCGAAGTACGCTGCAACAGGTCGCTGCGAATATAAAACTAGAGCGCTTGTCAATAGACGCGATTCATACCTACCCTCACGATGGACGTGAATGACCGATTCGCCCAGAGTCCCGACGACTGCGAAACAGTTGGTGAGCACCCGACACGACGAAGTCTATCATCAGGAATTGATTCATTCATTTATGGCGGCATGGCGGTGGCAATCACGTGCCATGACACAGGCCCCACTTAATAACGTTGGACGACATCTCTCGGCCACGGACCCACAAGCCTCATCTCGCGCTTCGAAGGCTGTAGAGTTCGGACGTCATCAGCACCCTTTTAAAATAAAAAAGTTCCCGTGTTCCAGGACCGCGCCCCTCTCGCGCTGAAGGTCGACGCGCCGCCAGCTTGCCGCGCCGAGGGACCAGCCGTCCAGTAATTCGAAAGCGACGCCCTGGCACTCGGAGTCAGAGCAATTTTTCTTTGCGAAAAGTCAGCTAAGACAGCGCTCCGAAGTCCTCGATCAATACTTGACAGTGGAAGATGAGGCTCTCTATTGCGGAGTCACGATGGAAGTGCTCCATGACGCAGTACTGTACCATTGTTCGCTACACTTAAAACGCCCCCTATGGCATCAAGTGGCGCGCGACGATTTGCACCGATAGCTCTACGCCGACGCGCTGAACTACGCACCCAGAGAAGCAAGCTCGAAGACGACGGGGCCATCGAGTACGGCATCGAGGAGCTGGATCAGTCCATCCGCGAGCTGAGCAAATCCTTATACGTTACATCATGGACACGCAGAGCAAACATCGCGAGAAACCGGGGCGAGGAGCTATGGCAGGCATGGCCCAACAGTCGACTTGCTGAATGCCATCGCGTCGCCGAGGGATGCTTCGACGCCGCCCGCGAGTGCGCCGACGACGCTGGTGCATCTTGCCGGGCTAGCGCCCCGTCATGGCGCAGTGGCCCCAATCTGTCTTCGACCGGGCGCTGAGGGCGGCCCGCTCGCAGCGCCTGCCCCGGCGCGCGCGCCTGACGGCGCCGAGCTCGCCCCGGTCGCGGCGGCGGCGGACTGCGCCTGCGACAGACGGCGTCGCGGGTCCAACATCACCCGCAGTTACCACCGGTACTGCGCCCGCACTAAGGCGCCAAGGCACGGGCCAGGCTTCGACTCAGGGGCCCGAAGGCGCGTGCCCCGCCAACCCGCCCCCCCTCCGCTGCGCGCGACCGGCGCGGGCTGCGCGTTCGATTCATTCGGGGATCGCGGGGGCGAGCGCCTCCTGGAGACGCGCGACGTGCCGCGGGAGACGCGAGACATGCACCCGGAGACGCAGGACGCGCAGCAGGAGACGCCGGAGGGCACGCGTCTACCTCTCACTGAAGCTCAAATTCCAGATCGGGGCTTCGGATTCAATTTTTTCACCGATGCAGTCGACGATCTCATCGCTGTGACCAAGCTCTTGGGTAAAAGCGAGGAGGTGGAAGCGCGCGCCGCCTACTACTCAGCCGAGGTCTTTCTTTTGGCTCCAGGGCCCGAGATTCCGCGCCGACCAGGGCGCGCGCGGAGGTCTCGGCGCCCCCGGCGCCCCCGCGGGGGGCGAGGGCCCCTCTCGAAAATACCGGCTCAGTCGCGAATTTCGCCCCGGACGAACTAGATTGGCGCGCGGCGGAGCTCGCGCCCGCCAGCGCGACCGCGCCCCAGCGCCAGCGAGCGCGGCGCGGAGTCTTCAGCTCACAACGAACAGCACTTCATTGGACATGGAGGTTTTCGCCTCGTTCATTGCCTCGACGTCTCCCGGAGATGCCACGCCGTTATGTGCGCGAAAATTGCTTCGCTATAGCGCCCCCTGACTACGCCTTCGGAGGGGCCCCGCGCCGTCGCCCGGCGCGATCGCGATCGGGGTCGCGGCCAGCATTTTAAGCGAGAATCGCATCCGCGGCGCGATCACGCGACGGCAGAAACGCTCGCACATGCACCCAGCACGCAGCGATCGACACCCGCGTTTCCCCACGTTCCGCGACGGGTGGCCGACGGCTCGCGCGTCGGCGACGCCGCGAGCCCTGGGCGATCGCGGACGCTGGCAACGGCGCGCAGGTCATGCGCAACCGCGAGAGAGGGCCCATGGGCTGCTCCAGCGAGCCCGGCGCCTTCATGAAGGTCCACGTAAAACTCGCGCCTGGGCGAATGGAAAGAGAACGCCGCGTCAACCATCTCGAACCCGATGCCACGCTCTCGCGCCCCCCGTGGGACCCAGGCGGACCCCTGCAAGACGTGTCGCGGCAGGTCATCGCCTACGACACCCCGACGCTGCGCGAGACAACTTCCGCGACGCCAGCGTCGACGAGATCGACACTCTCGCCATGGCCATCGATTGAATAGACAGGTCCTTAGGTGAGAGTTTAGTAGGAGGTTGCAAGGGGAACGGGCGGGGGTAGGAATGCGATTAAGTTGATCAGGGTATCGGGGAATTGTTCGCGTCAGAGCTTTCTGCTTACGTTGCAACATCTATCTCAAAGCACACTACCATGAATATATCATGTTGTAAATCAACGTCGGGGCGGTGGCGCATATCTAGTACATGTCGGGCGGCGGGTCTACATCATAGCCATCTCAAACGCTGCAATCGATTGTCTCGCGTCTGCTAAACGGGTGCCCCAACGCAGTCGCTTAAACGAACAAGGGTCCAATGATTGTTCGGGGGGGATGTAAGCTTTCAGACGGCACATTGGGGGGTGGTACCGCTGTGCGCAGCCATTTTGGTTTAGATTTCATAGGCGCCCTGCGGATGCCACCACTTGCACTTTTTCTGCTTCCTTCATGGTGCATGTTTGATGGCTTCCTGGATTACCAGGTGGCGGTGAGGAGGAGGATGTTCCACTTCCAATTGTTCCCCATCCACCAGCGGAGGGCCCTCCTGAGGACCTGCCTGCAGTTCCTGGTCGTGGCAGGGGTCGCGGGAGAGGCCGAGGGCGACGACCTGGTTGGAGTGCGGGCCAGAGCGCGCGTTTAAACATCAAAGTTGGCATGCAACGGAAGTCATTGGAAACAGAGCGGGCCAAGACAGAGTCTTTCGGCAACATGTTGAGGCCAGTCTTCGAGGAGTCCGTGGCTCGCAGCGTATTCGGCGATAGTTCTTCAGACCAGGGTTCGGCGCGCACCCTCATGATCAAAAGTCAGCGGATCGATTGCAACAAATCCAGCAGGTCTCACGACCACCGTCATGGTGATAGAGCTTGTGTCAGCCACCAGCTGGCGCAAGCCACTTCATTGGCAAATTTCGTCAGAGGCCATGCTGAACACGGGCCTCCTGCGGGCGTTGCAGGCAGCATTGCCGCTGTCACTTACGACGACGCCTCCATGTGGGTGCGGAAGCCAACTATTGACCCAGGGTGCGAGCTGCCAAGCAGGATTGCGTCAAACATGGCCAAGAAAGGAAGCAACGTCCACATCCCAGTTCTTACGAGGGACGAGCTCATTTTCACAGGCGAGGAGCGCTCTGGTGGCATTTACCTTCGCGCTGCGATGGTTCATAGCCCTTCGCAGTGCTTGCCCGTTGCAAACACGAGCACCGTGCGAGACATATGGTTGGCTTGGTCTGCCGTCAGCTCCGCTGGTCTTGGGCGTCGGCTCGACGCGAACGGGGCATTGAGGCGCGCCGTGGTGGAATTGAAGTGGGTGCACTATTTTGCGACGAAGGACAATTTGATCGCGAACGATTGCATGGCCTTTTTGGATGAGCGGCAACTTGAGGACTCACATGCTTCAATCGAAACTGATGGTTCTGACCATGGCCTCAAGAAGAAGTGTTTCCTCTAGCTTGCTGTGCACGCAGCTTGGTTTTAACCGTGAAGCCCATGTACATGAAACTGCCGAATAACGACGCGTCGAACCTTGTCACGTTCGCTCACCTTCTCCAGTCTTCCCGAGGGCACGACAATTACACCAAGGCGACCAAGCAAATTACTTCACGAGCCAGCGGCTCTCGGTTCATCGAGGTTGATTCCATGCCCCACGAGGCGCCCCGCTGGAAGGAGCGCGCAAGGAACGTCTTGGAGATGAGCAGGGGCGCTCGCGATTTGACTGAGCAGGATGAGGCTTTCATGTTGCCGGGATCCAACAAGGACTGGACTAGCGATGTCGTTGCGCATTATTGTCTGGGAGATGCGTGTCCATTGAAATGCGGTGGCAGCCGTCAGCGGGCATTGGCAGCAATACAGCAGTGCCTTATCTTGTCTCGGGGGCAAGGTCACCGTGCCCCTCTTGTGCCGTTTCAAGGGCTTCGAGGAAGCGAGTGCTTGGACCTTTAGGGGCTTTCGGCAGCACAGGCTTCTCCCTCGCTGCTTCGACTAGGCGTTTACCGCCAAGAAAGTAAGAGCTGCGCCTGCTGCGGCGCAGGAGGGCGACGGGGGAGTCGTTCGCGGCAAGGCAGGCGAAACGAGCAAAAACAAGTGCAGAATACTTTGAGGAAGGTCCAACGGGGCACGGGGGCGAGATGGGCACCGAGTCAACGAAGCCCCACCAGCACTGCCTCAATGTCGTCTTCAAGGCAGATGGCGATAAGAGCAAATTCGTTGAGCTCTGCCTTCAGGCCCCCAGAGACCAATCTTCTATCGACAGGGCAGTCTTAGATGAGATGAGGACTGCGGTGGATCAAGCGATCAAGACTAACTTACGGGCAATCAGTGGACAGCTTGGGAGAGACAGCATATCAGAGATGGCCGAGTATTTGAACATATCTAGACATCACGGTTGGCAACGGATAGATTTGGCCGAGCAAGAGTTGCACGATATAGGCCTGGGCATGGTACGGGGCATAGCTGATGTATGGCGACGGCTCGTCTTTGCATTTGCCGACCAGCCGAAGTTCGAGCTCTTGTCCATGGTGACGAGCTCCAGCCCCGCTGCTGCTTACCAGATGGCGAGGCGGCTCCGCGACGCGAAAGGGTGCGCCACCTGCCATGACAAGCTGTTCACCGATGTGTGGCTGGCCAGGCTTTTGGACGATTCCAGCCGCCTGAAAGTTTGCCGGCAGCTTCGGCGCATGGCGGCGGTGATGCCACTTTCTTCGATCAGGGTCGAGAGGAAGCACTTGCTCGGTCTGACCACGAAGGGAGCAATGGGTGGGAGGCACCGAGGACGGTGCTTCTCCGCGAGGAACCTCGCCAAGAGCACGTACATTCGGAGCGTGCGGGAGTGTTGGCGTCGATGCCGAGATCGAGTTCAATCTTTGTGCGTCGGCAATACGTCTTTTCGGATTGCGTGGTCGCAAGGCCTCCGGGTCTTCGCCGTCAACCGCGCCTCAGAGGAGGCATGCAGGTGGTCGAGGGCGGGGTCGAGGCC
>CAUYUJ010014504.1:0-23444 GCA_963575745.1 Prorocentrum cordatum
GGCACAGCAGGCATGGCATAGGGGGTGCGCAGGGGGTGGTCTCTCACCGCGGCCGCTATCCGTGACAGTCGTCCAGGACACAGCAGGCATGGCATATTCTCGACAGCGTAGGGGGTGCGCAAGGGGTGGTCTCTTACCGCGGCCGCCATCCGTGACGGTCGTCCAGGGCACAGCAGGCATGGCATATTCTCGACACCATAGGGGGTGCGCAGGGGGTGGTCTCTCACCGCGGCCGCTATCCGTGACGGTCGTCCAGGGCACAGCAGGCATGGCATATTCTCGACACCATGGGGGTGCGCAAGGGGTGGTCTCTCACCGCGGCCGCTATCCGTGACGGTCGTCCAGGGCACAGCAGGCATGGCATATTCTCGACACCATAGGGGGTGCGCAGGGGTGGTCTCTCACCGCGGCCGCTATCCGTGACGGTCGTCCAGGGCACAGCAGGCATGGCAGATTCTCGACACCATAGGGGTGCGCAAGGGGGTCTCTCACCGCGGCCGCTATCCAGATTCTCGACATAGTCGCCTCTCAGCGGCCGCTACCGTGACGGTCGTCCAGGGCACAGCAGGCATGGCATATTCTCGACACCATAGGGGGTGCGCAGGGGGTGGTCTCTCACCGCGGCCGCTATCCGTGACGGTCGTCCAGGGCACAGCAGGCATGGCATATTCTCGACACCATAGGGGGTGCGCAGGGGGTGGTCTCTCATCGCGGCCGCTATCCGTGACGGTCGTCCAGGGCACAGGGGTATCGGCGGGGCAGCGGCCACCAACATCATTCTCACATGCTTCATTTCAGCTCTCATCACTTCATCCATAATAAAGGTATGTGGGGTTCCTCGGTAGCGTAATGAGGTCACCGCACGGTCCGTCACCGCACCCAGTGCGCTTGGGACCCCCAAGTTGGTCCGGTTGCCGACGTGGTTGACTGCAGATCTTGGGTCCAGCAAGATTCTCTCTTTAAGTATGCAGCGTGCAAGCACGAGCGGTTGGGCGGGATGTTGGATGGTCGTTCCATCCCATTTGTTTTCTCGTGCGGTCGGATCAGAATTTAAATCGCAACCCAGGGTACCACGCTTCAGACACCCAGGCAGGCGTAGGATGAGGACATGTCGCTCCAGAGCGTTCCGGAACGCTCTTGTACGGTCGCGGCTCCCGATGCATCCTCAAGACCCGGTGGTTTTCAGAGATTCCCGATGTTAGATTACAGTCCGTTGTTTTCCATAGTTTGCCTTCGTCTTACCTCAGGACGCCACGCTTCCGACGCCATGGGGGGATCCCGTGCCGACCCAAACAATCTGCGCGGACCTCCGAAAGTTATGCACAGACGCGCACATGCGTAGGAACACGTGTATATACAGAGGTTATCATACATATCTATATGCACACATACTTGTGTGCTGTTAACCTGCACAAGTGGGACTCGCGTGCTCAGGCTCATTACTCCGACGGACGGACTGCGCGCGAGAACCTCCCAAGCGAATCTGAATCGAATACTCATTGTCATCCTTGTGAATGCCGAGGCTCTCTTCCTGCTTTCTCATCGCCCTTCTTCTTTGCCGCAGCGGAAGCCCATCTCTCGCCCCCTGTTCTGCCTCCTCATCCTCGTCGTCTTGTCCTTACTCCCCCATCCACCCCACCCCTCCGCCTCTTTTGCAAGCGCGCGCAAGTCGATGTTCTTCGGCTCCGTCGCCGCCTCCGACAGCGCGCGCGCGTTCTCCGATGGCCGGGTCGCGAAGCCGTTGGGGCAAGCCCGCCGGCCAGGCCGTCGGGGCAACCCCGCGAGTGTGGGAGCAGGCTTGTTGAGACATCTCCGCAGGTCTCGATTTTCTCGTGGCCTCGCCCGGGCGGGAGGCAGCGCAAAGCCGAGTTCTGCCGCGACCTGCTCCGCCTCCGCCTCGGAAGTCTCCGGTTGCTCGCCGGACTCCCTGGGCGCCTTCCGCGAGGACGCCGGCGGCCCGAGCTCCGGGGACACACGTGGCGCGGGAGATCGTGACGTAGAGGGGAAGCCGCTACTTCGGGGGAGAAAAAGATACGGATACGTGTTGTCCCCCTTCGTTTTCGGCCTTTCCTGGCCCTCCTGGGGAATCCTCGTTGTCACCGCTGGATTCGCCTCGAAATTCGGGACAGAACGCACCCCAAGAGAGGTCCGGGGACAACACGTATCCGTATCTTTCCGCCCCCCAACTACTGCTCGTCCGACATGCCCGTGTGAAAAGTGTCTTTGCGCTGTGGATGGTGGCGCCCTGGCTCGACGTCGGACCCTGCGACAGCGCGGGGGGTCAGGTAGAGCGCGCGCGCGCCAGGGCGGGACCCGAGCGGCGCACGACGCGCGGCCCCGAGCTCTGCCACGTGAGCTCCTGCACGCTGGGCTCGAACATGAGCAAGCTCCTCGCCCGCGCCTCGGCCTCGCCGTCATCGCCAGCGCCTTCGGCGCCCTGTAACAGCAGCTCGGCGACATCGTGGTAAATTGGGGACCTTTTGAAACCCGCGCGCCTGCATCCATATTCCTTGTGGTGGGAAGCGGGGGCGAAAGAGCTGGCCCGGCGCTCGTTCGTCGTTGTTTTGCCCGTCGTCCGGGTGAAATTCGAAGGGCGCGATGTTGACCATTTGCTGTTGAACGAGCCCCAAGTTATGTTTTCCAGGTTTTCCTGCGTGGCCGTGAACCGAACATCCATGCCGACGCGGCAAGACGCTGTGGATGTCCCCCGTCCTGCAATTTCGGGACGTTCAGGAGGCGCCGGCCCGCGTCGTGATCGCCGAAGACCGAAGATCTTGTTGCCCACGTGTGCGTCCTCCCCCTCCTTCTCCTCCTCTTCCTCCTCCGCCTCCTCCCTCTCCTTGTCCTTTTCCTCCTCCCCCTCCTCTTCCTCTTCGTGCTCGTTCCAGTGGGTACTTGCCGAAGCACGACCCAGAGGAAACACGCCTCCCTGCTTTTCTTCGTTTATTTCCGTCGTATCCGCAATGGATACGCGCAGCTGGAGGGACATTGCGCGACCCATACGTTCTCCTCCTCCCCTTCTCCTTTTCTTTTTCATTATCCTCAGCTTTCTCCTCCTCCTCTTCCTTCTATTATCCCTCCTCCTTTTCTTCCTCTGTCTCCTACCCCCAAAACCGACGTCACTTAAACAATTTCGATGATCAGTTCGGATTCGAACGTGAAGCGCGGGCCCCATAGGGCAGGGCTCCCGCTCGAGTGATCCTCGGAATTCACCCTTCCACACACACACACACACACACGAGATTTCCGCTAGATGATTGTTCCGCTTTCACGCTTGAGGGACCCAACCAGCAGCGACGACATTGACAGGATTTGGATGACCCGTCCGAAGTCGAACAAGACGCGCGGGTCACATAGCGAATGGCTCCCGCGTGAGACTTTTTTCGCGACCTTGCGGAGTCGAACTTGGGGGTGGGGACCCCATAGGGAGGGTGTCCCGCCTGAGACTTCCTCGCGATTCGTTCACAGACGAGGCTCCCGTTTGATATTCCCCCCTTAGTCAAGCCTCAGGAGCACCAAAGTTACGACAGTTACAGGTTTGTGGGCGACCATCTAGGATTAATGACGTGATTTCCGGACCCCATCGGGGCGGGGCTCCCGCTTGAAACTTCTTCGCGATTCGCGCGCAGACGGGATTCCCGCCCGAGATCCTCTCCACATTCACGCCTGAGGAACCCAAAAGTGACACTTAACATAATTTCGATGATCCTCTCGGATTCGATCGTGAAGTGTGGGCCCCATACGGAGGGGCTCCCGCTCGGGACTTCCTCGCGATTCACTTACGCAAACACTCACATACGAGACTTTCGCCCGAATCTTCATCTGAGGAGTCCGAAAGCGTCGACACTTACAGGATTTGGTTGACCCGTTCGGAGTCGAACAAGAAGTGCGGGCCCCGTAGCCCATGGCCCTCGCCTGAGACTTCCCCGCGACCGCTCGGATTCGAACTTGGAGGTGTGGACCCCATCTGGAGGGGCTTCCGTTCGAGATCTCCTCGCCATCCGTTCACGAACGAGGCTCCCGTTCGAGATCAGGCCTCAAGAGCCAAAAGTGACGACCGTTACAGGTTTGATGATGGCCGCCCTTGTTGCGTAACATGAGGTGCGGGCCCCATACGGGGGAGTCCCCCTTAGACTTCCTCGCAATTCACTCTTCGACGGGGTTCGCACTTTAGATGTCCCTCATATTCAGGTCTGGGCAGTCCACAAGTGACGGCACTTACAGGGTTGAGGGCGATCCGCAAGGATTAGCAAGTAACATGATCGCGTGGGCTCCTGCCTTAGACTTCTTCGCAGCTCACACCGATGAGGATCCCGCTCGAGACTTCCTGCATGTACAAGCCTGAGGTGCCCAAGCGTGGCGACAGTGAGGATGTTCCGTTGAGAGTAATAACATGATTCGCAGGCCTCAATAGGAAGGGGCTCCAGACTTCCCCAATTCGTTCACTGACGATGCCCACAAGTTCTGACACTTACACGTTTGAGGACGACCCGTTTGGACTAGTAGCATGATTTGCGGGCCTGCCGCCTTAGATTTTTCGCAATGTGCTCACGGGCGAGGTTCTCTACCGAGACGTCCTCCATATCCAGATTTGAGGAGCCCAAGGATGACGACAGTTGCAGGTTTGACGATGGCCCGCTTGGATTAGTAACATGATCTGCGGGCCACATAGGGAGGGGGCTCCCGCCACAGACTTCCTCTTCTCAAGTCACTCGCCAGCGAGCCTCCCGCTCGAGACATCCTCCATATCCGGGCTTGATGAGCCCGAAATTGACGACACTTACAAGTTTGAAGACGGCTCGCTCGGATTCGTAACATGAGCTGCGGGCCCGCTAGGGAGCGGTTTCAGGCTTGAGACTTCCTCGTTGATGGGCATGGGTCAGAGAAAGCGAGTGAGTGATGGCGATGATGAGTGGGTGGGTGCGTGGGCGATGAGTGAGGATGTTAGTGATAATTGGGGAGACGAGGAGGTGAGGAGGGGGACAAGAATATTCACACCTAGGATATAAGGGGTAAGAGAACGCACAGCAGCACGTGCGCATCGCAGGAAACGGAGACGAAGACGAACATGAACTCGGATTTGAGGAGGGGGAGGAGGAGGAAGGGGATAGAGAAGTAGAGGAACACGGAGAGAAAGAGGATATTGTGAGGATCACCAGGGGGTTGTTGGCAGGGAGGTGCAACAGCGGGATTCCAGTCGAACGCATGGGGGGGTGCCACACTGTGCGATGTGTGTGGTGCAGGGTGTTCCCACCCTTACGGTCGCAGGTGAAAAGGACCTCCGACGCCAATGTTGGCAGGATTTCTCGAGCAACATTGTCGTTTCAAGAATATGAGGACAACAGCGAAGACGTCGGGCTTAACTCGTTGGAAATAGTTCACGCGGAACAGCTGATGGTTTAAAAGAAAGAGGTTCACACGTATTGAAATGCAATCGGTTTTTATAAGGTTATATCTCCCGCTGCTGAAACAAAGCTCTATTGTGGTGTTGACCGTGACGTCGCGTTCTGCGTGAGGGGTGCGTCCGAGCGAGACGGCCAAAACTATGTGTCGCATTTAAAGTATTACATCTGGTAGATGTGTATCAATGCATGTTTCCATGCATATATATATATATATATATATATATACGTATATGTGTGTATGTATGTATGTACGCATGCGGGTGTATGTCTAGATGTATGTGTACATATATATATATATATATACATCGGAGTGTGGTGGTCCTTGCTCAAGTAGCTGGAGAAGAACGAGGAGGAGGTGACGAAAGGAAACGGGAAGAGGAGAAGCAGGATGCCAATCTACCTTGTGGTGCGCTTTCGGTTGCTACTCTTGGACCTGGGGCATCCAGGAAAAGGGGGCAGGTCGGTGGATCGTTCTGAGCGGTAGGGCAGGCGGAAACCGTGGCTTTGGGAGTCCAGCGATGTATGAGTTTCGCAGTGGCGAATATCGAAGAACGAACAGCTGCATAAGCATTCGGAGATCCGTGCGGACCACCACAGTGTTCGTTTATGTAGCGTTTGCCTTGCAGTCCAAGCGGAAGAGTAGGAGGAGGTGCAGGAGAGAAAAGAGTAGGAGGATGAGGAGAAGGAGGATGAAGGAGGAGGAGGAGTATAGTTGTGTTGTTTGTTGCGTGTGTTATCATGTTTGGACCTCGGTAGCCTTCAGCGGTTGCGACCCAGCATTTGCTTGGTTAGGTGGTCGGTCGGGATGACATCTCGGCTTTTTGTTGGTCCACAGTGTTTTCTGAGCCTTCAGGCATGTTGAAAGTTCGCCGTTACGAAACATCTAACATTGATCTTATACGCGTAAACGTTGTTCCAGATGCCCACGACGCGAAATCGTTGGATCTGCGTTTTGAGCCCCCTGGCGACTCCTCCAGCACAGCCCTTGGCGCGCTCCGCGCGACATGGGGCGGGGGGGGGGCAGCGCCAACCCAAGAAGTCCACGGGGGCCTTCGAGAGATTACGTTTATGCGTATGCATCTTCTTCAAGGAAGAGGTTCCGGATGTAACGGCGTTCTGAGTTGTCTCGTTGTGTTGGCCTCCTGGGCCCTTCCGAGGCCCTGGGGTTGTCAGTAGACCGGCTGGGGATGAACAGCTGATGTTGGGGAGCGCTTTTGGATTCACCCGTTTCTTGCAAGCCAAAAGGTGGCGGACGGCAAGAAGAATTTGGGCGGCTCGTGGGGGAATTTCTTCCCCGATCTCAGCCACAAGCTCACAGCAGTAGAGTGGATGAGTGCGTTCCATTACGTGAACGATTGGTCACGCGGAGGCAACTCGAAGGTAACACCTGATGAGTTCAAGCGGGCTGTCGGTCTCTTCGACGTCGCTGATATTTTCAACGTTTTCGAGTTCATCGAGAGCCTCGGTGAGGGTAAGTGCCCACACTTCCATGATTGGTCTTGGCACCAGGCACATTCAGATCCGAATGATGGTCATGAGATCGACCAGTGTGAGTGGAACCAGTTGCCAGGTTACCTCGAGTCCCAGCTCCGTATGTTCAAATATTCAGGCAGGTATCATTGGGACGCCACCCACGGCGTATCTGCAGGATTTTTCGCTGAAGTTGTTGCAAGGATGGTCACACTATTTTTCAAATCGCATTCAGGCAGCGGCCCATATCCACATGGTGGTTCCCCATGGCAACCTCCTCAACCTTTCTGTGCACGTTTTGGGAATAGCGTGAAAGACACAGGCAGTTGTTTATTCGAGAATGCGAAGGCGAATGGAGGTTGGAGGCAGGAATTTCAATTCATCGCTGGTCCCGATCGGCTTCTGTCAAAAGATGAGTGGGCGGCTCGAGTCGGCAATACGCACGCGTCAATGGTGATATTCATGGCGATGGCGACGCAGGAAGACCACCACGCCGACGATCCGAACAGCATCGACATGCAAGATTGGATTCACTGGATGCAAAGTACCAAGCAGGCAATGTTGCCGAATCCTCGCAGAAGGCGGGGTCAGAAGATGTCCCGAGAATCATTTGGTAATTACGCTGCTGCTCGTGTCACAGCTGAGCTGATCTTCGAGGTGCCGGGGCACGTAAGACCATAACCAGCGCAAGTCGGATCCGTAAGCGCCTCCATTCCCCTTGTGGAGGGCGGTGGGCGTTGAGGGTGGGTGTGTGACCGAACGGAAATATCGGCACTTGTGGATCCGATTTGGGTCTTGTTTCCAAGATCACACATACGAGGTGGCCGACGGCAAGAAGAATTTGGGCGGCACTTGGACAAGTGTCTTTCCTGATCTTCGCCACGAGCTCACCGCAATGGAATGGATGAATTCGTTTCATTATGTGAACGATTGGTCATATGGAGGGAATGCGAAGATAACCTCCGATGAGCTTAAGCGAGCCGTTGGTCTGTCCGATGTTAATGACATCTTTGAAGTTTTTGAGTTCTTCGAGGGTCTCGGTGAGGGTAAGTGTCCATCTGCTCATGATTGGCACTGGTTCCAGCAGCACACGGATCCAAATGATGGTCATGAGATCGATCAGTGCGAGTGGAACCAATTGCCGAATTTCCTCGAGTCCAAGCTTCGACAATGGCAGTACGGGAGCAAGTACCATTGGAACGCCTACCAGGGCATCTCCGCCGGATTCTTCTCCGAGGTTGTTGCCCGAATGGTCGCAAAGTTCTTCAGAGACCACAGCAAGTGGTGACCACGGTGCGAGCCCGTGCGGCGTTCGCAGCGGCAGCGGCGGTCGGAGGGGGATGCCCACGGCGTCACCCGCGCCTGAGACCGGGGTGATCTTGACGACACGCATTGGCACGCTTCCTCCTTGGACCCCTCGGAGGCAGAACAGATGTCGACGCCGCTGCTCTCTGAGGTTTCCAGAAGGCTCCCAGAGTTTTCGGCTGGTTTTTGAATGGGTCTGGAGGTTGTCGCAGAATTCCGGACATTGTCAAAGGTTCTCGTTCTCTCAGGATTTCTGTCCCACCCTCCGTCCACCTATCGTCACCACTCCTCCTTCACCTCCTCCTTCTTTGGTTGCAGTGGGAGATTGTGTTAGGACTCGGTCCTGGAACATCATTTGTTCAATACAGCAAAAAACCAGAAATCCACATGAATCGGCATCGTCCGGTCTAATCTGGCTTAATTCTAGACGCTTCGAATAACCCGACCAGCCCATCCAGAAACGATGCCTAGACGAGTGGCCCTGATCTGGAATGTGGAGGATCCTGCAGTGGAATAAAGGGTTGGGAAGGAGGATGATTCGGAGCAGGAGCTGGAGGAGGAGGAGCCGGAGAAGGAGGGAGAGGAGAGGAGTAGGGGGAAGGAGGGAGGAGAAGGAACATGTGGATGAGGTAGAGGAGGAGGAGGAGGAGGAAGAGGAGGAGGAGGTGGACGGCGATCAGAAAGCCCAGAGGCCTCTTGGATGCCTCTCGGAGTCTCTTCGGATTTCGCTAGGGAGTTTATTGGGGTACTCTTGGGACGTCTTGGGGTTCTCTTGGCAGTCCGAGGGGCCTCTTGTGGCGTCCAGGGTGCCTCTGTGGGGCCTCTTGGAGCCTGATGGGGGTAATTTGGGGACCCTCTTGAGGGCATCCAGTGGGCATCGTGGTGACCTCTTGGGGCCTCCTGGACAACTCTTGGGGCCATCTTGGAGGAGATCGATCAAAGGAGGGGTGCTCCTAACTGAGGGATGGTTTTGATATTTTCTTCGAGGCTTCTTGGGGCGTCTTGGGCGCCTTTGGGGGGGGCTCTTGGAGCCTCTCGGGGGTCTCTGTCTTTGGAGCCTCTTGGGGACATCTTGGGGGCCCCTTGGGGGTATGGTTGGGCCTCCTGGGCAACTCTTGGGGCACCCTTGGGAGCCTCGGGGGCCATCTTGGGGCCATCCTGGAGGAGATCGATTAAAGGAGGGGCCGTAGTACATTAGGCCCCAGGAGGCCAGCATGTTGCAAATTCCTTAGTAACATCAGTGATTGTGGCCTTCTTGTCGAAGCCTCTTGAATCGTCTTGGGTGCATCTGGGGGTCCTCTTGCGGTGTGTTGGTTGCCTCTTGGGAACCCCTTGGGGGCATCTTGGGGGTCTCTTGGGGGCCTTTCGGGGCTTCTGCTGGGCACTTCTTGGAGCCCTCTTGTGGGACCCTTGGGAGCTACAGGGGCCATCTTGGGACCATCTTGAAGGAGATCCATCAAAGGAGGGGAGCTGCTCAATTAGCGTTGCCCCGAGGCCAACATGTGGACAAAGCCAGTAGTACAATCAATTATTTGGGCTTCCTCGCCGAGGCGATCTTGAACGCTCAAATCCCTCGCGACCCCCCCTGTTCACAACGTTGGAGCGAGGTGCGCGAGGCGCGCCACGCGCGCATGGTGCAGCAGGCAACCCTATGGCCGAAGCTTGCTGGGCACGCCTGGTGCGCCAGATGCGAGACGTGATGCACGTCCGCTCGTGTGCCGCATGCTCCAGCCGCGCCAGGTGCGCCACGTTCGGGGCACGCGCAGAGTGTGCCATGTGCGCCTGCGCACGTGGCAGTACAGATCGGGAAACGTGTCGGCCCCCTTTTCGAACACAGGTGCGCAATCACGGCGGGGTGGCCATCATAACGTCTGCTGGGCTTGCACATGGCAGGCAATATGCCAGCACCCCCGCCGTCCAATTCAAGAACCAATGCACAGTGATCGCGGGGTGCCCGCGTAGTTATGCTCCAGAATTTGTCTCCAAGTGCATGTTGTGCTGTTTTCCACAGGGATGCTCGCCCTGCGCGCAGCAGGCAGTAAGCGTCCCCTCGCGCCGCCCCTGTCAAACACAATACAGAGTACTCGCGGCCCACCTGATCATGACCCAAGATTTTGCCCCACAATGGACTTCACATTGCTTGCTGACATGGATGGTGGGGAGGCCCTCATTGGTCCTGGTTGGCTGCCGGCCGCCTGAAGACGGGGTGTGTGTTCACAGGGAGCAGTGATGCACCCCTTCCCGAAGGAGGGAAAGGGGGCTTGGAGGAGGAAATCCCATAAACCATGCACGGTCTGAAGGGCTCATGGGATTTGGGCCGTAAAGTAGCCTTGGAGGTGTCTATCGCGCTTGGTAAGGCAGGATCTGTATCAGGATGAGAATGAGGATAAGGATGAGGATGTGGAAGAGCAGGGGGCATTGCGTTCTGTATCAGGATGAGGATGAGAGGGGAGGGGGTGTCCCAGAAGCCCCGCGAGGTCTTCGGGAATCCTTGAAAGGTTTCTGGCGGCCTGGAGAAACAGCAGAATGCCCAGAAAATCCGATCTTCGAGCCTCGAAGGTCGAGGAGGAGGAGGAGGAGGAGGAGGAGGAGGAGGAGGAGGAGGAGGAGGAGGGGGACTCCTTTGCGTCGACCACCGAGGCTCGAGGCTCCTCCTCTTCCTCCTCCTCAAGAGGAGGTGGGTGTGGCAGGACGACGACGGCGACGATGCTGAGAATGAGAAGTTGGGTTGTCCTGCTGGTGTTACGCTAGTGCACCCCTTCTGGCGCCCTGTCAGCACCCAATGTGCCTGACACTCCCGCAGTACTCTCCGTTCGGGTACTTCGATCGTGGCAGGAAGAAGAGGAGAACGTGGAGGAGTAACTTTCTCCTTTTCGTCCTGCTCTTCTATCTCTTGCTTACCTGTCCCCTAAAAAGGCCGAGGACTAGGAGGAGGACGCGGAGGAAGAGAAGGAGGAAATCGGAGGAGGGGACGCAAAGGAGGACGAGGGCGGATGAGAAGTCTTGGAGGAGAAGGAGGAGGAGGAGGAGGAGGAGGAGACGGATGATGAGGAGGAGGAGGAGGAGGAGGAGGAGGAGGAGAGGGAGGAGGCGGACTTGGACGCAGGATTATGGGGGCGCGGTGTGGGAAGTGCAGGAGGAAGCGGATGAACAGGGTGAGGACGCCGAGGAGGAGAAGGAGGAGGAGGAGGACGCTGAAGACCCATCATTGTTCGCTTGTTGCGGGATAGCGGCTCATCTTCTAATCGCTGACACGTAAGACTCGAGGTCGCCGGGATCTGCATTTGTTGCCTTTTTGTTGACGGTTCGTCGTGAAGTGTGACGGTTTGTTTCCGTGAGATGCTAGCAGAGCGATTTGCGTTTAATTTTAGGGTCCTCCCAGGGATGGTGTACGGTTGTTTCGTTGCGCGTCGATTCGGTGGTGACCCAGCGCGGGCGTTCAATTTAGAAGAATGCATCCGGTGGCCCAGAGGCGGTCGACATTCGGCGATCTGCGCTATCAGAAGAAAGGCGCGATCTTTCAGGATTGGACGATCGACACGTTGTCGGCAACCCACGCGCAGGCCGTCGCCCTATTAGCCTTCCGCGCCTGCACTGCGAGCCTTGTGTGCTGCAGCACTGTAGCCGCCTGTGCCGCTCTCGTCGCTCACTGTCGTCTCTGCCATTCCCTGGGGGCGGTGCAGCATGCACGACACATGCGCGCGGTGGCGTGAATGGCCTGCATGGCGTGTCGCATCTCGCCGGCTCTGCCATCCTCTGACCTTTCTGCTGGCTGGTCCTGCCGTCGTGCACCTGCGGGGCAGCGATGCTAGTGAGGGGCGCGGGGAAGCTGTCTCTGAGGCCGAAGGTGGAACTGCATCACAGCGGAGGCGGCCCGATGTAATCGAAACCGATCAGCCCCTTCCCTGGTCTGCTCTTCATCCCGGGGTCTTCTTGTCGACGGTTTCAGGTCTCGAAGTCGGCACCCCGAGGCCGAAGACAAATTGCCGCCACGAGGTTTGTCAAGACGTCGCAGGTCTTGGTCATGCTTCCAGAAGCTGCCCAAATCAGGATTATAACCGATCTGACCAGGTGTGCGTTCAGGTGCGTCTTACCAGCCATTTCGAGGGGGGGCACGAGCGTGCCCCAGGCCCACGAGCGTCCGAGCACCTCGACTCGCACCTACATACCCCTTCGATGCAGACCTCCTCGCGTCGTGACAGCATCGTACGAAGGTTTCTGTCAGTTTTCGGCCTCCGTGGCCCCCTTGCCAGGCCCCGTGACCGTCCACAAATCAATCAGGATGAAAAGCTGGTCCCTGGGGGGAGGGGGTCCAGACCGGAGGCCGCGCCGGACGAGAATCCAAGATCTAGGATCGTGAGAAATTTTGTGAAAGAAGAAAAGAGCGTTTTTTTTGTTACCCTCCGGGCCACAACGCGCGCTCTGCCCCCTACCCTCCCCCCCACCATAACGTAACGCTACCCTCTCAGTGCGTCCCCGGCACTGCCGCAGTGCGTCCGGCACCACAGGCTTGGGGTGGGGGGGTGGCGCTGCGTTATTCCCCCTCCCGTTTCCCCCCCTCCCCCCATAACGTCCGTTATGGCCTCTCGTTCGTTCGCTCGGCCGTGCATCCGGAAGGACGCGTTGGCAAACACGGGTTGCAACGTTGGCAACCAGAAGGGGAAACATGCTCTGCAAATGTATACAAGGAGCGCTGCAACACAAGTCCGTTTTTTGGCCGCGCACACAGAACAAACGCGTTCAAATCCACGACGCTTAAGGGGTCTGAGGCCACCGCCAGCCGTGTGTCCGTTGGCCCTCGCGGGATCGCCGCCATCCGCCGGCCGCGGCGCGGGCGCGCGCGTGCGGCACCGCCTCGCCCCTGGGCCCCCCGCGAGGTCCAGCGCCTGGCTGGGGGCGGCCGAGGCCGTGCCCACCTCCGCGCGGCAATCCGCGGCGCTGGGCACCGCGCGCCCCAGGAGGGTCGTTGGTCGTCGTCGTCGTCGTCGCCGTCGCCGTCGCCGTCGCCGTCGTCGTCGTCGTCGTCGTTGGTCTCCCGGACCCTCCAGGGAGCGGATGAAGCCGTGGCGGCGGCGATGGAGTGGTGGGCGGAAGAAAATAATCAAAGGAGGAAGAGGTCCCGACTCCGCTACGTTTCGCCCGTTTTCCCTTTGTTCGGCCTTCTGCGAGGCCACCGCTGGATTCGCTTCGAAATCCTGGTCAGAGCGCGCCCCAGGAGAGGTCCGGGGAGTAGCGGTATGGATACCTTTTGGTTCCCCCGGAGGAGTCATCGATCACGTGCCGCGAATGTGTCCATATCGACACCCTCGTGGCGTTGATTCTGGTTCGCAATCCCGCGGATACGCGGTCGCACGAAGACGTTTAGGGTCAAGTCGGGCATGTCCCTCTACAGGAGGCAAATTCAAAAATAGTCCAAACATCGTATAAGGACTATTGTTTTTTGTGTTCTGAATATTTGATTTTTTTTGGCTATTTGTTCTTCCTCCCAAATCCGCCTGTAGGAGGACATGGCCGACCTAAGTTAGGGCGGGGCAGCCGCGAGAAATCGCTGCGTATCCGCGGGGTCGCGGTACAGGGCCCCGGCCACGGGGTCTAGGCGACTTCCGCCCCCTGCCGTGGATGGGGGTGTCGGGGCGTGGTGGGACGGGGGGGGGGGGCGTCGGTGGGTTCCGGGCGAGAAATTGCGGGGTGGGAGGTCCCCAGAACGGAGCTGCCGTGGATGCGGGTGTCGGGGCGTGGTGGGACGGGGGAGGGGGCGTCGGTGGGTTCCGGGCGAGAAATTGCGGGGTCCGGGAGGTCCCAAGAACGGAGCTGCCGTGGATGCGGGTGTCGGGGCGTGGTGGGAGGGGGGGGGGGGGCGTCGGTGGGTTCCGGGCGAGAAATTGCGGGGTGGGAGGTCCCAAGAACGGAGCTGCCGTGGATGGGGATGTCGGGGCGTGGTGGGAGGGGAGGGGGGGCGTCGGTGCGCCCTCTCCATGTTCATGACCACGAAGTCACCGGGGTCAGGCTTCTGGGCCACGATTTCGTTTCAAAGAAGGTTGGGAGGGACTAGCGCCACGAGAGTGGAGCACCCAACGGGTGTGCTCCCCGTGACCCATCTCGAAAGCCAGGGTCGCCACAGACAGTGTGCGGGTTCTACGCGTGCTGGCAGTAGTGCCGATTGCCCGTGGTGGTGAAACTACGCCGGGGCCATTCCTATTTCCCTGGGCGCCCAGGGGCACCGTTAAGGACCTAAGGGGCCCAGTAGGCTTTCATGATATTCAAGTCAGATTCCGGTGTACCCGGTAGGATCTTAATCTGGAGTCCATCAGATTCCAAACGGATCCCAATAAGTGCCGATTGGATTCCCATCGGATTCTAATCGAGTTCTGATTGGATGTCACTAGGAAGCCACGAAGATCCCCACCATACCTATATTTCAACCGTTCGGGTGATAAGGAGGATCGGGGGGAAACCAACGTGTCATTCAATCGATCTCATTGATCTCATTATCGATCGCACAATCGATGTTTTTCGATCGATCTCATTATCGGTCCCACTATCCACCTTTCAAATGATCTCATAATCGACGTCATACTTGATCTCACAATCGACCGCACAATCAATTTCGTTATCGATCTCTCCATCGATCTCACTATCGATCGTTTTATCGATTACACTAGCGGTCTTACGATCGATCTCACTGCCGATCTCACTTTCGATCTCAGTTCCGATCTCACTATCGATCTCACTACCGGTCTCATCAGCAATCTCACGATCGATCTCACGTTCGATATTACTATCGGTTACACTATCGATACCACTATCGAGCCCATCATCGATCGCGTGACCGATATTACTATCGATCTTACGATTGTTCTCGCCATTGATCTTATTATCGATCTCACTATCGATCTCGCGATCGGTTCTACCATCGATTTCACTGTCGGTCTCACTATTGGTCTCACTATCGGTCTCACTATCGATCTCACTACGGGACACCGACGGGACACCGGCGGGACCCGACGGGACACCCCCAGCCACCGCTGGACAGCCAGTGGGGGGGGGGACCAGGCAGCGCCCTGGCCAGAGGAGGGTTCATTCCTTTCTCCCGCCCACGCAGCTTCGCCTCGCCCGCACGAACGACACGAACACGAAACCGAAGTTGATTTCCCAATGGGTGGCTCTCCGTTTCACTGCGATCTCACCGCTTCACTTCTGATCCCCATAAGACTCCAATAGGATCCCAATAAGATCCACCAGCTGGATTTCCAACAGGATTCTTATAAGATCCCGGTCAGATTTCAACAGGATCCGTAGGATGTCCACCAGGTTTTTTATCAGACCTCAATGGGATCCCAAGATGATCCCAATCGGACTCCAATAGGATCCCATTTGGATTACATCTGGATTATGATGCGATTCCTTGTCATCCTTCTTGCCTCCCCAGCGGGAACTCTTCTCTCTGAGTTCCTCTCGGTACGGGGGGGGTCTTCTCCGAGCAGCTGGGTGGGTCAGGCGAGGTTTCGCGGCGTTGCCCCCCGTGGCAACCTCGAAATCGCCTCGTGGGCCTCGTGGTGCGCTGCGTGGAGCCAGCGAGGATGGAGCCAGCGAGGTTGCGCCACGTTACCGCCTGCGGCTGCATCGTGACCGCCTCCTGGCCGCCTCGGACGCTGGGTGGGTCCGGCGAGGTTTCGCCACGTTGCCGCCTGTGTCCGCCTCGTTGCCGCCTCGTGCGTTGGGTGGGTCCAGCGAGGTTTCGCCACCACGTTGCCGCCCCTGGCCGCCTCGTAATCCTCTCGTGGTGCGCTGGGTCGGTCCTGTGAGGTTTCGCCGCGTTGCCGCCTGCGGCCGCCTCGTGGCCGCCTCGTGCGCATGTTGTGTCCTGCAAGGTTTCGCCACGCTGCCGCCCATGGCCACCTCGTGGTCGCCTCGTGCGCTGGGTGGGTCTGGCGAGGTTTCGCCGCGTTGCCGCCCGTGGTCGCCCCGTGGCTCGTGGCCGCCTCGGTCCGGCGAGCCCGGCGAGATTTCGCCACGTTGTCGCCCGTGGTCGCCTCTTGGCCGCCTCGCGCGCTGGGTGGCGAGGTTTCTCCTTACATGGTTTAGTTTTCATTGCGGTTGTCACAACACATAGCTTACATACTTAACCCAACGTCGACCCCTATTCTGAATGCGCGAAGCACAACTGGACCACAGAGCCGGCAGAGGCTTCCCGCCCTTCCGGAGGGGCTTCCCCTGCCCTCAGAAAGTGGCGACTCCTTTCTGATAGTCGACACTTTCTGAGGGGCCAGGGCGCCCGAGGCAACATTTTCCTGAGGGTCGCCACTTTCCGAAGGGCCAGCGCGCCCGAACCACAATGGGGGCACGGAGCCGGCAGAGGGCTTCGGCCCCTCCAGAGGGACACCATGCTCGTGAGGGTCGCCACTTTCCGAGGGCCGGGGCGCCCGACCCAAAAGTGCCCTACAGAGCCGACAGGGCTCCTCCTGCAGGGGGCAGCATCCTCGTGAGGGTCGCCACTTTTCCAAGGGACAGGGCGCCCGAACCACAACTGGCCTAAAGAGCTGGCAGAGGGCTGCAGCCCCTCCAGAGGGGCACCATCCTCGTGAGGGTCGCCACTTTCCGAGGGGCCATGGCGCCCGACCCAAAATTGGCCCACAGAGTGGCAGAGGGCTGCTCCTCCAGTGGGGCACCATTCCCGTGAGATTCGCGACTGTCCGAGTGCCAGGACGCCCGAGGCACAATTGGACCACAACAACAACTACACAGCCACAACCACAGCAACAACCACAACCATAACCATAACCACAACCACAACATCAACAACAACATAACATTAACAACAACAGCAAGCACACCAACGCTAACAACAACAGCAGCAAAAACAACCACAACAGCAACGGCAACACCAACAACAACACCAATACCGGCACAGACACCAACAACAACACATCGCAACATCACCCCCACCACCACCAGCACCAATCACACAAGCAACATCACAAACATACCCCTCATCGTTAACCTCAACAGCAACAGCACAATCAGCAACAGCAGCACCAACACCACCAGCAACACTAATTACCAACATTGACGACAACCACAACATCAACGACACCAGCAACAACAGCAACATAAACAACAACACCATCAGCAACAGTTCTAGCAGCACCGACAGCAGCAGCAACGACGACAACAACCACTTCAACAACGCCTTTGGAAGGGCGAAGCTGGCTGGTAGCTTCAAAACGAATTCTTACGGTGTTGTAATAACCGGTATGCTATGGCGTACTTGGGGAATGTGTTCACCCACGCATCTATAGGTCATATATGTATGGTTAGGGAGCTTTTTTTTCGATAGCCAATTCCACCAAGCTTCCCACAACTCTCACAACATATAGTTTCCCGCACAGCTCATCACAGCCAACATAGCTTGCACCACCAAGCTTACGCCACAAAGCTTACACCACCGTGCTCACACTGCAAAGTTTACACACCATAGCTTACACCATCCATTTTGCACAGCAGAGTCCCCACCTTTACAATGCAATTAGTCACTTTTTGCGGTGCAATCTGCCTAACATGTTTTGTGTTGGTGTTGTAAGGATGTGGGCTTCCCGGGGCGTCCTCGGGAGATTTCGTGGCAACTTGGAGCCGTCTTAGCCTGTCTTGAGGCCTTTTCCGGCATGTCGGAGGGTATATTGGACAATGTTACGTTGCATAGGCCATCTTGGAAGCCATCTCTGGCTGTTTGGCCTCGTCTTGGAGCCAGATTTGCCCATCTCGAACGCTCTCACGACCCGCGCCCGTTCCCTACCAGACCCAGGGGTCAGGGGTCGGGGGAGGGGTCGAGTTCCAAGCGGGGACGCCGCAAGCTGCCTCGCTCACTCCAACACGCTCTCCCACTACGTAGGTACGGCCCGAGTCTCAGCATCGGCAGGGGTCGCCATCGACTACCATCGGGAGCCAATGCAGACGTCAGCGTGCGACGCCCGCCAGATGTGCTACGCGTGCCAGGTGCGCCACGCGCTCCAGGTGCGCCATGTGCCCCATGGGCCCAGGCGTGCTAGGCGCGCCTGGTGCGCCAGATGCGCCCCGCGCTCCACTTTCGCCCAGTGCGCCTCGTGCTCAGACCGCGCCAAGTGCGCCACGTGGGCGTCGCGCGCAGCGACAGGTGTTCCAGCGCACGTCGCAGCGCACATCGGGCAAGATGTCGACTCCCACGCCAACCCTGTCAAAAAACCCAAACAGGGTGACGCTGGGGTTGACAGGATTTGTGTATTGTGTATATATATATATATATATATGCCATATGCACCCCGCAGTCATATTGCATGTGTTTTGACAAGCGCGGCAGGCCGCAACATGATGCCCCTTCCGCCGTCCTTGCCAAACAGCAGTCACAGTGATTGTGGGGCGCCCAGACATGATGCAGTTGCTGCCGCAAAGTGCACGTTGACAGCGAGGCAGATGAGAGTACGGCCGTAAGAGAAGTTGCTCGCGAGCGGGGCGCGCGCGACCGCGATTACGCCAGCGGCCGCCGCCGCTGCCGGTCCGGGGAGGACGGTGGCCAGCTTCGTCCATTTCGGCGGGGGGGCAGCTGAGACTCCGCGCTCGCGCGCTGCGCGCGCGATGGGCGACTACGCGTAGGAGTGGTAACCCCTCGCCCGAGTGGCCTCTGCCCGCCGTTCAAAGCTGGAGCAGCCCTGGGAATGCCGGCCCTAAAGACATGAAAAGGATCCCAAACTAAATTTAGATTGTTTGAAGTTTTTCAGACCCCTCGCCCTGTGGGCCCCATCCATCTGGACCCCATCTTTGAACCGCTGACCTTAGTGCGTGGCCACTTGGGGTCCCACGATCGCAGCGGCTTGTGAGCTGGGCGTTGGCCCCCCCTCCCCTTGCTCCGCTATGGCCCCGCACCACCTTTTGCGCGTAGCCCAGGTGACCACTCCTACGAATATTCCACGGAAGCCTCAGCTCGGTTTCAAGTTTCTCAGCGAATGTATAGGCGTATGGGTCTCGATTGGTCTTTATTGCTGGTAGTTCTAGCTGTCCTCTTGCCACGCCTCTCATGCCATCGCTTCTCCACTTAAGTATGACTGCCTTGGTCGCTTCGCAACCGTCTCTTTCACTTCCTCAAGCCGCATATGGGGCGTTTCTGAGCACGCATGATTTATTGCAGATGGCTCAAGACGTGTGCGGATTGTGACGCCGGCTGGCGTTCGCGAGAAAAGTCCTCTGGTGACTCTATTGCTCTGTTTGCAGTCTTGAGCCGACCTTTGTTCGCAGTGGATATCCCCCTTCTTGTGCCCCTCTTGGTCGTTCTCTGGCAGGGGGGCCTCCGTCGCCATGGCGTTGACATGGATCCCACTCCCTCCATCGAAAGGCCGAGATGTTGCTTTGTAACGTCGTCGTAAGGGGGGCGGGTTGCTCGAGCATTGGCGCGTAAGCTGTCCGCGAACGGTCTCGGATGAGTTCCCTTTGATGCCACGCGGTGTGCCGCGTTAGCGGCTCGCGCAAGATTGGCAAGTCGTCTGTCGAGCCTCTTCGCCGTTCGCTTCTCCGCGCCGCCCACGTCAGCCACGCATCACACCAGCCACGGAGCTTGCAGCTGCGACGGAGGAGCAGGAGGGTCGGGTTCGGTAGCAAATCATGGGGGCCTTGAATACCCTCTTTAGCGTCAATCAGCCTCCCTCAACGTCTGGGAGTCGATGAGACAGCGCCAGTTTAGCGTCGGTTAGGGCCGATGGGCGTCGATGTAGCGTCGAAGAGCGTCGACTTAGCGTCGACTGGCGTCGATTCGCAAGAGCCGACAAGATGGTATGGGCCACCGAAGTCGTGTCGGACGACAGACTGGGTTCACGTAGGGCCACGAGATTTGCCGCATATGCAGCCGCTGCGGCTCCGCCGCCAGGCTCCTGCCTCGACGCACTGGCCGCTCCTATAGCGCTGGGGGCGTCGGGGGGGACCGGCCTCCGCAGGTGTAGGACTATAGGAATGCTGGGACGGTCGGTCCCTGCTCGCCCACGTCCAGGACTACAGGAACGCCTGGCCGCCCCCGCCCTGCTCGTCCACGTCGACCTCGAGAGTCCGGGAGGGCATCGCTACGGGGGGATGGGCTCAGTGGAGGATGGCGCATCGACCCCCACCGCCCAAACATCGGGGGGCATCACCTCTGTGGGCCCTGGAAACGGCAGGGCCGTTTTCTCACCGCTTCCAGAACATGCCCCTTGAGAATGGAAACGGCCAAAAAACGGCGACCGGGAACGGCAAAAAACCGGCTCCAGGATTGGAACCGGAGCCGGAACGGGTCAAACAACGGCGACGGAACCGGTAAAAAAAGCGGCGTCGGAACCGGCGAAAAAACGGCAAAACGGAACTGGTAACAAAACGGCCCTGTCGTTACCAGGGCCCACTAAGGGCATCAAGATTTTTTTAATTGTATATATACCTATACGACCACCTTTCGGGTGATAAGGAGTTTCGGGGGGGGAGGAACCAACGTCTCACTCGATCGGTCTCACTATCGATCTCACTGTCGATCTCACTATCGATATCACTATCGGTCTCGCTCGATCGATCTCACTCGATCGATCTTACAATCGATCTCACTCGATCTATTTCATTCGATAGATCTCACAATCGATCTGGCTATCGATCTCACAATCGATCTCACTATCGATCGCACTATCGATCTCACCATCATCGTCACCATCATCGTCACCATCATCATCAACATCATCATCATCATAGGGACACCATCGTCATCATCATCATCATCATCATCATCATCGGAACACCGCCAACATCATCACATCATCATCATGGACGACATCATCAACATCATCATCATCATCATCATCATCATCATCATCATCATCGGGACACCATCATCTTCATCATCATGATCATCTCATCGTCTCATCACCATTGGTGCACCATCATCATCGTCACTAGCATTATCATCACCATCATCATCATCATCGGGACATCATCATCGTCAACATCAGCATCATCAACATCATCGAGACACCATCATCAAAGTCATCGTCATCACCTCATCATCATCCCCATCATCATCAACATCATCATCATCATCATCACCATCATCATAAAGACACCGTCGTCGTCACCAGCATCAAACCATCATCATCACCATCAGCATCATCATTGACAGCATCATCATTATTTTCATATCATCATCTCATCATCGTCAACATCATAAGGATCATAAACATCATCATCATTGCGACACCATCATCAGCAACATCATCTCTACCATCATCATCATCGTCATTGGGACACTATCATCATCACCACCATCACCATCATCATCATCACCATCGTCATCATCATCATTTTCATCTTCATCATCATCAACATCATCGACATCATCATCATCATCATCATCATCAGCAGCAGCAGCATCATCATCATCGGGACACCGACGGGACATTGGCGGGACACCGGCGGGACACCGCGGGCCACTGGATGCCGGTCCGGAATCGTTTGGTCCGGCCGCGCCTCAGCCGGAGGCGGGACACCGGCGGGACACCGCGGGCCACCAGACGCCAGTCCGGAATCATTTGGTCCAGCCGCGGCCGCCCACGCAGTTTCGCCTCGCCCGCACGCACGGCACGCACGAATACGAAACCGCAATCGATTTCCCGGTAGGGGGGCTTTCCGTTCCTTTTCGATCTCACCCCCTCACCTCCGATAATACACACGAGTGTGTTGGCGCTTCGCGCCATGCACCCTGGTCCTTGAGGCTTTTCTTATGTTGGTCGATTGCGCCATCCCTATTGTGATGCGCACAACTAGATATGGGAAAGTTGTGGAAGTTGTGGAAGTTCGGTTGAAGTTGTGGAAGATAGCTTTTCATGTTTTGCGTTTTGTTTTGAAAAGTAACTTCCCCCTATCTTAAAACACTCTATCCCCTAACTTCCCCCTATCTTCAACCACTAATTCTTGTAATTTTACAATTTAGAAAAAACCGCGCTGCGAATCCAGATTTTGCTTTGGGGGTCAGCCACGTGTTTCTTTGTTGTTGCGTTAATTATTTCTGTCCCCTTATCGCGTGTTCTTGCTGTTTTTTTTTTTGCCCAGCGCTTAGCTCATTGCGCTCCATATTGAAATTCAATCATGCGCTTCGCGCCCCCTTCGTCTCCTCCTCCTTTTCCTCCTTCTCCTCCTTCGCCTTCTCCTCCTTCCAAAGTACCAAGCTCCTCCTCCTCCTCATCCGTTTCCTCCTTCTCTTCCTCCTCCTCATCATGCTTCTCCTCTTCCTCCTCCTGGAGCCTGGCGCGTGAAGGTCTGTATTTCCTTCAGGATGACGAGGAGGAGGAGGAGGAGGAGCTCCCCCTCCCCCTCCTCCTCCTCCTCCTCCTACGCCCCCCCCTCATTCCCCAATGCGCCCTTAACGCCCCCCATTCTCTTGCCAGTCCTTCTCCTGCTCCCTCCTCCCACCTCCTCCTCCCTTCTCCTCCTCCTCCTCCTCCTCCTCCTCCTCCTCCTCCTCCTCCTCCTCGTCCTCCTCGGGAGGAGGGGGAAGGGAGGGGGCCAGGTTGAGGAGGAGGACGAAGGGCAGGAGGGGCAGGAGCAGGAGGAGCAGGAGCAGGAGGAGGAGGAGGAGGAGGAGGAGGAGGAGGAGGAGGGGGCGGAGGAGGGATGAACAGGGAGGAGGAGGGGGGACGGAGGATGAAGGAGGGAGGAAGGATAGGGAGGAGAAGAGGAGGGAAGGAAGAGCAGGCAGCAGGAGGGAGGAGGAGGCGGAGGCGGAGGCAGTAGAGGAGGGAGGGGGGAGAAGGAGAAGGAGGGGCAGTAGGGGAGGAGCGAGGAGGGAGGAGTGGGACTGAGGAGGAAGGGGAGGGAGGATGGGGGAGTTGGAGAGGAGGAGGAGGCGGAGGGGGAGGAGGATGGCAATGAGCAGGAAGAGAGGAGGAGGCGGAGGATGGAGGAGGGAGCAGGAGGGGGGAAGAGGAAGAGGCGGGCGGCGGCGCCAGCAGCGGCAGGAGGAGGCGGGGGGGGAGGAGGTGGAGCAGGAGCAGGAGGGGGAGCAGGAGCAGGAGGAGTGAGAGGAGGAGGAGGAAGGGATGAGGGAGGGAGGAGAAGAGATCAGGAGGGAGGAGGGAGGGGGGGAGGTAGGATGAGGTGGAGGAGAATGTTCGGAAGAGCAGGAGGCGGAGGGGGAGCAAGGGGAGCATGGGGAGGAGGAGGTGGGAGGAGGAAGGAAGGAAGGGAGGGAGGGTGGGAGGGAAGGAGGGGGAAGGAGGGAGAGGATGGGGGAGG
>CAUYUJ010014504.1:23544-38544 GCA_963575745.1 Prorocentrum cordatum
CCCCCCCTCCTCCTCCTCCTCCTCCTCCTCCTGCTCCTGCTCCTGCTCCTGCTCCTGCTCCAGCCATTTCGGCGCGAGGCCCTTTCCAGGCTCGTGCTTGTGTCCAACGACTTCGAAGTGGCACCGTGGACACGGGCCATTCTTTCACGAACGCGGCTTTTCAGCCGCCTCCTCCACCACACCAGACGGGTGCATGTCGCGCAGGCCTCGGCACGATGCAGCTACTCAGGGATGGTGTTGCAAGTTCTGCAAGGCAGAGTCTACGGGCAAGCCATGGCACAATCTGGTGCTGTTTCTTGCAACCGGTGCGGCCTTGCCAAGGGCAAGTGCTTCCTGCAGCTCTTGGAGTCTCGAGCCCCCTCCAGTACTTCTACCAAGGCCAAGGGCAAAGGACAGGGCGGAGGCCCCGACATTGCCGCGAAGGACAAGGAGATCGCCTCCCTGCAGAAGCGTCTCCAGAGCCTCGAGGCCAAGCTTGCGCAGGCCGCAGAGCAGGACGCCCAGTCCGAGCCAGAGCCCGACAAGCGCACCATCGAGCTCAGGGCTGTGGACGCCGTGCTGGCCACGATGGTCGCCAGCGCCAAGTCCATGGGTGTCGAGCCAACCTCTCTCCAGGGCTACGACGCGTACGCTGAGAGGGCGGGGGCGCTGTGGGCCGAGCTCCAGGCGGCCAAGCCCATTGCGTCCCAGGCTCACGGCTTTGCCAACAGGATTCAGACTGCCGGCAAGGCCATCAAGAAGCTCGAGGCCTCCGTCGGGACCGAGGAGCTCATCATAAAGCAGAAGCAGGAGCTCGTGCTGGGCCTGCGCAAGCAGATCGGTGCCAAGTGCAAGGACAAGCATGGACTGGAGCGGGAGCATTTGGAGCTGCTGCAGTGCAAGGTTCCTACTGAGCCGGCCGAGGCTGCTGATGCGGTGCTCGACGGCTTCGCGGCGAACTTGGGGCAGCTCCAGAAGGTCATCAGGCACCTGGGCGCAGGGGAAGAGCTGTCCGAGCTCTGCCTGCAGCAGGTCATCCCCTTCGTTGGGCGCGTGCGCAAGGCCAAGCAGGAGCACGATGCCAAGGCGGCGGAGGCTAGTGCTTCCGCTCAAGTACCTCCACCTGCTGTTCAGGAGCGCCCCCCTTCTGCTGCTGGTGCTCCTGAAGATGCTCCCGATGTCAGCATGGGCGACGCCGACCTCGAGGAGCTGCGGGAGTTCATGCTGTCTACTTTGGGCAAGGATGAGCAGCAGACGGACGAGGCAGAAGTGCGGGCCAATGTCAAGCGCCTCCAATCGGAGCTGCAGATGCTCGGCAAGAAGCGTAGGACTGGGAATGCGTCCTAAGGGCCATCTGTTCCTCCTGACGCTCTGCTTCCTCTGCGTCTACCAGACGGGTGCGGCCGATGTTGGGGAGCTTCACTTGGGCTCGGGTGCTATGCCCTCGGCTTCGACTGCCCATGTGCCCTGGCTGGGAGACCTGTCGGCCCCTGACGTCCATGCCTTGCTGGGGTCACCGTCTCGGAAACGAGCGGCGGCGGGCAAGGGCGAGGGCGTGTCAGCCAAGCGTGGCGGCCCCCTCGTACCCCCCGCTGCACCTGGCGCCCTTGGGACGGAGGCCTCATCGACGATTTGGACGACGGGGGGGGCGGTCTCTAGCCTCCAAACCGCCGCGCTTCTACTGGCGCGCGGCGACGCCGATCCCGATCGTCCTGGAGATGTCGAGCTACGTGAGGGTAAGGTGCGTGAAGGCTTGCCACATCTTACGGACATTCACTGTGGTTCTCCTGGGCCGAGGCCGACTGGCCCCGCGCTACTAGGCGAGCACGACCCGTTCGACGACCTCGACCTAGAGGAGCACGTCGTCTCAGGGGAGCAGATCGACCGGGTGCGGCGGCTTCGGCTACAGCTGGTGCATCGACATCACCGGCTGGACCTACATCGATTGCGTCCACCACTGCGGGGAGGGTGGCCCCATGTCCCGCTGGTACTTTGTCTTCTGCGAGTGGGGCGGGGCCCTCTGCTGGGTCAGCAGGCTGGGGAACCCTGGCTTCTGCCCCCCGACGTGGCACTTACTACGCGCTCACCTGGCCGGAAATTGGCTACGACCTCAGAACGGAACTCAGCCCCTGCACAGGGCGAGTTGGCATCGAAATTTGGCCAGGCCATCAAGGGGTCCATTGCCGCGGTCAACGTCACCTCCCACGGCTGCCCCTTCGATTACCTGCCCTTGGCCACGGCCAAGGTCCTCATCGTGCAGGAGCACCGCCTCACTGAGGATCGGTTGCAGCAGGCGCGAGGCAGGGCTCGCGATCTTGGTTGGCATGGCCATTGGTCCCCCGCGATCGACAGCGACAAGTCCCAGAGTGGCACGGGCGGCGGGGTCGCCATCCTGGTCCGCACCGACATCATGATCTCTAAGCCCGGGCTTGACGAGGCGGTGGTCGTCCCAGGACGCCTCATGTTTGTTCATGTTCATTGGGGTGTGCGCGGAGGCTTCGTCGCTGGCAGCCTCTACCTGGACCAGGATGCTATGGGCCCGTGTAATACCGTCCACATATGGGGCATGGTTCGGATTTTATGTCTTCTAAACGCGAGGGGTCATGACTGGCTGGTTGGAGGTGATTGGAACAACGACCCTGCGGTGGCCCTGGCTTACCCTTGGGTCAACTCAGTCGGGGCCACAGCCTTCATTCCTGCGTTGCCTACTTGCAGACAGGCGACCCCTGGAACGACCTTGGACTACTTTATCTCGTCCTGCAACCTGGCGGCCAGGATACCTCAGGACGCGCGGAGCTGACCTTTTCCCGCACTCGCCAGTCGAGATCCACATGCAGGCCCAAGACGTCCCTTTATGGCGTCTTGTACCCGACCTACCGCGGTCCCTTCCTCGCAAGGTACCTCCTGGCTGTGCGAGGTACCCGATGGATTGGGACTCCGGCATCATCAGCGCTGCCCAGGACTCAGAGGACCTGGCCCACGCCTGGGACTCCGTGACCGACGGTATCGAGGCGGGGCTCACCAATCGGTTTGACCTGTTGGGGCCCAAGGCATTGGCGCGTCAGGGGCGCTCGGGCCCTCCTGCATTTGTTTGGGGGAAGGTAGCCTGGAAGCCCCCATGCAAGCGGGTGCCCCAGCGGCCTATCACCATGGCGCGGCGCACGGCGGCCAAGTGGATGGCCCACATCGGACGTGAACGAGGGCGGCTACGCGAGCTGGTCGCGAGGTCGCAGCTCGCCCACACGTGCGCCCCTTTTTACACCTTCGCAGTGCACGACCATCCTGGCCGCCCTGCGCGACGTTGAGCTCTTGTTGGCGAACGTGCTCCGCAGCAAGGTGGTGATTTCCCTTTTGCCGGTGCAGCTCGTTTCCTTCCTTGAGTCGGGCATCGACACTCTGGTGGCCCCGACTTCCGGCAGCTTGCAGGGGGCAGTTCAGAAGGAGGCGAATCGACGTTCCAAGGAGGATACTTCTGCGGCTTCCAGGGCATGGACGTCTTGGGCCAGGGATGCGTTTGCGAAGGGTGCGTGCGTTGCGCACAAGGCCTCCAAGGTTCCTGCGCCCGGCGAGGTCTTGCCATGGATCCGTTTACGCGAAGGTATGCAGCCCCACGCCCTCGTCAACACTGACTTGAAGGAGTGGGCTGAGATCTGGGGTTATCATGGGTGTGTGCCAGTGTCGCTCCCTCCTGACTCAGATCAATGGCCTCGGCTTCCTCGCATTGGTGTTCGGGAGGTCCGCGACGTCATCCTGTCCTATTCAGAACGCACTGCTGGTAGCCCTACGGCCCTACATCCTCGGCTTCTCTGGCACCTCTCCGACAGGGCCCTCGAGAAGTTGGCCGAGCTTCTTCAGCGTTGCGAGGAGCTTCTCGCCTGGCCCAAGGACCGCCAGTGGGCTATGATGTGCCGCATCCCGAGGCCCGACTCAGGGCACCGACTCATTGCCGTTCTCGACTCGTTCCTCAGAATTTGGGGCAGGTTACGAAGGCCCATCGCTCGTGCATGGCCGGCCGCTCACAGATGCGAGGGGTCTTGGGGCACGCGGCCGAGGTGCACATCCAGCGACAGCGCTTTCGAGCACGTACTGCAGGCTGAGATTGGAGTTCTCAAGGGTTTCTTTGTCGCGAGCGCCCTGCTGGACTTCGCGAAGGCCTACGACATGGCGCGGCCCTCCCAGCTTTTCAGGGAGGGACTCCTCTGGGGCTATCCGCCACGTATGATGTGGATGCTGATCCAGCAGTGCTGCATGCCCAGGAGGCTGGCTCAAGGGCCACGGGTCGATCTCCGAGCAGGTTGTCACGCACCAGGGGCTGTTTGCAGGCTGCACTGCGGCTGGCGGCATGCTGGAGCTCCTTACTCTACGGGACATCTTGCGGATTACGCAGGCGCCTGTCCCGCTGCAGCCCCGCATGCTGGTTGACGACGTTTCCATCCAGTACGTGGGCCCCGACAAGGCGGGCATCGCAAGGCTGGCAAAGGCGGTGGAGCTATTCCAGCAGGACTCGCACGATCTCGGCTCCAGGTTCAATCTCACGAAGTCGGGGCTCGTGCCTGCTACGCGTTCTCCCCGAGCCGAGGCTGTTCGGCTACGTGGTCGCATACCTGTGCGCTCGTGGATGCACAACCTGGGGCGCGAGACCATGGGAGTGCGTCCATCGAGGCAGCAGGAGCGCATGAGTGTCAACAACTTGTTCATGTTCAGGGGTGTGGCGGGACGCAAGGCTTCCATATTATGGCGATCGGGAGCGCAGCCATCCGCTGGGCATGGCGCAGGCGTTGCTGGTGTACCCGACGAAGTGCTGAAGCAGATGCGATCCGTCGTTGCGCTGGTTGTCGGCGCCCCTGCTCGTGCTTCCAACACTCCATTTTTGCACTGTCAGTAAGGCAGCTGCGTTACGACCCGATTTTCGACGCGACGACGTCGATTTTGTCTAGGGTGCACTGCTTCATATGGGACGGCCGAGTACCCCTCAGCGACGTGAGATATGCCTGGGCTGAATTGGTTCCTCGTGCACAGGCGGGGCGAACCTGGGCTGGGGTGCGGGGGCCGCTCGCGGCCGCCTTCCTCGCCTCACGCCGCATCGGATGGGATTTTGCGGCCCCGCACATTTGGCGGGATGAGTGTGGCAATTATCACGATATGTTGCTGGTGGCGCCCGCCGACCTGAAGACTTTCTTGGAGGCGGGCATCAAGAGATGGCAGATGCAGAAGTTGCTGGGCGCGCTTCCCCAGGTCGAGGAGGCCTCCTACAACATTTTGGGAGCGGGCCCTCAGGAACGGCCTCAGCGAGCTCCCGAACACGCAGATGGGTGCGTTGAGGGCGTTGTGGGCTGGCCGCTTCCCGGCTGCGCCGCGGCGTGCGGCGTGGGGGCGCCAGATCGAGCCAGCTTGCGTTGCGTGCGGCTCGCCAGACGGCTCGCATGGCCACGTCTGGTGCGACTGCCCCAGCCTCCTCGATCCCGATGAGAGAGAACAAGAGCTGGGAGTGGAGGTTGTGCCTGAGAGGTTTCTTTCTCATCGGGAGGCGTTGTGCGCTTCAGCGCGCCCCCAAGGGTGCCCCGAATTTAACACTACCCGTATTTGTCTTATGCCCTTCCCGTGCTTTCTGTGAGCACCCCGCGGCCACTGGAGATCCCTGAGGTTTGGGAGTGGTGGGGCGTGGGGGGGGTCGTGGGGGGCCCGTCGTCGTCGGAGATGGCAGTGCCCAGGGATCCGCGGTGCCAGAGGTGCGCAGAGCGGGCTGGGCGATAGTGCAGCTTTGCGCGGACCTCCTCCCTGCGCGGGCTCTGGTCGGGAATGTTGTGGGCCCTATCCAAACAGTTGGCCTGGCCGAGCGTACGGCGGCCCTTCAGGCGGTCCGCGTCAACCCCGATCTAAAGGTTTTTGTTTCGGACCTCCTCTCCCTCGTCAGAGAGGGCCAGAGCTGGGACCCAGAATTAGCCTGTGGTATGCAGAAGTACGCTGGTGTCTGGAGGTCCATCTTCGCTCATAGCGAACGGCGCATTGACGCCGAGCCCCCCTCCTTCGTGTGGGCCCCCGCCCACCTCTCCATCGAGCAGGCCTTTCAGCGGGGATGTGACCTCGCGGTGTGGGTAGGAAATGCTTGGGCCGATTTGTTTCGCCAACGGGGCTTCCAGGCGTGTCATGGTTTCCCAGGGTTTGTCCAGGCCGAGTTGCAGTCTCATAAAACCACTATCCAGTCTGTCTCGTGGGCTGCGATTAGGCTGGCGAAGCTCAGGAGGTGGACGGACATCCCTCCTCCCCCACCGTGCCCCAAACCTACGCGTGCGCATGTGATCCAGCTCGCAACCCATGAGCATACATTCGTGATGGACGTTCGGCCAGGCGAAGTTCGATGCAGGCGTTGTTTCGTCGACGCTCGTTCTCCTAGCACGCTAGCCCATCTCTGCAATGGTGAACAGAGAGAGTGTAAGCGATCCTCCATATCGGCCTGGGAGGCTGAGGAATGGCTCCGCTCCTTGGGGCCACACGCCCAGGCCCTTCAGGCCCAGGCGGTCGGGACTGCCCTAGCTGCTGCTGGTGCCGCTTGCCCCCTCCCGCCCGCCTCCAGCCTCCTGTTGTGGCTGGTGCCGGCCCTCCTGCTGCCTCGCCTACTCGTCCTCAGGGATTGGGGGCGGCTGCGTTTCAGGAGTTCAACGATCTAGGCCATGTCATGGCGCAGATCGGGCGGGTTTGCGTTTGTACTGTGTGCGCTGGCTTCCTTATTCTGCCCCGTGGGGTCCCGAGGTCCCTTCTGAGCCCCTGCTCTGGGGCTTCTCGCGTTCCGTCCACTCGGGATAAGCAGAAGAGGAAACTGCAAAGGGCCCGTGCGGGTCTGCACCCATCTCCAGGGTGCTCCCTGGATGATTGATCCCTCGGACTGCGTGGCAGGCGTGCTCATTCCTTTCTGGCCGCCCTGCCCCACGCTTTCCTGAGGTTTCCCCTTACAGTCTAGCCTGTCGTCGTTAGTGCCAGCTGACGACGCTCTTGGTCGGCGCCCACCTCCTGCTCCTGCTCCTGCTCCTCCTGCCCTTCGTCCTCCTCGTCATCCTGGCTTCCCCCATTCCCCTTTCTCCCTCCTCCCCCCTCCCGGGAGGAGGAGGAGGAGGAGGAGGAGGAGGAGGAGGAGGAGGCGGAGGAAAAGGAGGAGGAGGAGGAGGAGGAGGAGGAGGAGGAGGAGGAGGAGAGGGGAGGAAGAGAGGGGAGGAGGAGGAGGTAGGAGGAGGGAGCAGGAGAAGGAGGACTGGCAAGAAAATGGGGGGCGTTAAGGGTTTATTGGGGAATGAGGGGGGGCGTAGGCGGAGGAGGAGGAGGAGAGGAGGAGGAGGAGGAGGAGGAGGAGGAGGAGGTGGAGGAGGAGGAGGAGAGGGGGGGGGGGGAGGGGGAGGAGGAGGGGGAGGGGAGGGGAGGGGAGGGGGGAGCTCTCTCCTCCTCCTCCCCCGTCATCCTGGAGGAAATGCAGAGTTCACGTTCCAGGCTCCAGGAGGAGGAGGAGGAGGAGGAGGAGGAGGAGGAGGAGAAGAGGAGACGGAGGAGGAGGAGCTTGGTACGTTGGAGGGGGGAGATGGCGAAGGAGGAGAAGGAGGAGAAGGAGGAGGAGACGAAGGGGGCGCTAAGCGCATGATTGAATGCTGCGCAAAGCTCTCGAGAAACAACACATCAATCCAACGCTATGGGGGGCATACAAAACGCATTTTTATTTTAACGCAGACAGTGTAGAAAACCTATGTCCGCAACGCATGTTTTCTTACAAAAAAGTTGAAACACAGTAATAACAAAAGCCAGCATATAACTAGAACGCAACTTCCACAACTAGAACCACTTCAGAAACTAACTTCACCGTAACTTACACGCTGCAAAAACACCGCTTCAAAATATACGCGACAAAAACTGTCTTCCGTATCTTCCACAACTTGCATTGTTCAAGTTAAGATTTGGAAGATCAAGTTAGCATCTTGAATATCAAGTTAACATGATAAAGTTAAGACCAAATTGAGATCCACAACTTCCCCACAACTACCATATCTAGTTGTGCGCATCACAGTAGCGGCTATGGAAATTTGGTGTCTCCCCCGCGGTGGTTTTCGGAAACTTACGAACATTCGGACGGTCCGTGGCCCTTCCTGGGCCTCTGGTGCTCCCGAAAGGCGCCGGGTGGAGGGCGAAGGTTAGGAGGGAGGTAATTTCGGGGAGCGAGGAGAGGGAAGCGGACGTGGGGGAGGACGAGTGGTGGAGCGGCAGAAAGAGGAGGAGGATTAGGAGGAGGAGGAGGAAAAGGAGGACAGAGAAGGAGCAGGAAGAGGGAAAGAGATGTCGCCGTCGGGGGACGGCGAAGAATTTCGGTTGCGCCGCACCGGGGAGCGTTGTCCAGAAGCCGCCCAACCCCGCGGGCGAACGGTACGTCCACGCTTGCAGAAATGTCGGGCAGTGAATGATGACGAAAGGCCTTCGTAGGCCCGCACATTGGCCCACTCGTAGCTTAGGTGCCCTGGTGCGCAATGCGAAGGAATGGCAAGCCACGCGAATGAACACCAAGCATCGCCGCAAGGTGCAAACCAATGCCAAGCCGAAGACGTCATGTTGCAACAGGTCGCAACGGGGGACGCGAAATCTAGTAATTCTTCGGGAACGCACACACTCCTGGCTTCGCAGCAAAATGTAGAGAAATGTGGTTGCGAACCTGAGGTTCGGGTCAGTTTGGTGAACAGCGCCGCGTGGGCCATATTGGAGCCATGGTGGGCCGGCGTGGGGCCCCCTCGAGCCGTCTTAGGACCACCTCGGGCCGTGTACAGACGTTTGGGCCCTCAGGGGACCTTGCGGGGGCAACGTGGGCCCTCGCGGTGGCATCCCAGGGTTTTTTGGGGGGGCCCCCCATGGCCGCCTTGGCTTTTTTGGGGGGCGTTGTGAGCGCCTGTTGTGTTTTTTTCGGCCCATGTGGAACTTCGTTGGGCAGTCCTGGGGCCATCCAGGCCGTCTAGAGGCTCTCTTTGGGGTCTCTGGGGCCGTCTTAGGGCGATACCAGTTTTTTGTTTTGGACGCTGCTGAGACCCGAACAGCGAATATACTGAAATTGTACGCTTGTTTGCGGGAGTGCAGCGGTTTCTGCGTTTTTGGAGTCTTGTTAAGGGTTTCCTGGGCCGTCTCGGGGGCCTGTGGAGGCCATCTGGGTCCTCGCTCTCGTGCTGTCTTGGGTCTCTCTTCGGCCTGTCTGATCACCGCTCTGATCACCTGGGGTCTCTTGGCAAGACCCTGCTAAGCGCCCTGAGAGGTCCGGGACGAACCGGGGGACCTTTTGCAAGGGTATACAGGGGATTATGTTTGTTTATTTGGGGGGGTCCCACTCTCCTAGATTATAGGAAAAGGAGTGTGTGTGTATATACATATATATGTATATATACACATACATGCATACATGCACGCATATATATATATATATATATATATATGTAAGAGAGAGAGAGAGAGAACAAACAAAAAAGCGTGATCCATTGCTGCTTTACTATGGAAAAGTCCCCCCTATTCCTCCAGAGCCCGGTGGTCCCTCCTCCCCCCTTCGAAAATCCCCCCCCTGCTGGAACCCCTCCCCCCCCCCTTCCTCGCAGCCCCCCCCCCCAAACCCCTCCCCCCTCCCCTCCAGAAAACGGGGGGGGGGTCACTACAGGTTCGAACCCCCCCCTTCCCCCCCCCCCCAAGAAAACGGCGGGGGTACTACCGGTTCGAACCCCCCCCCCTCGTCTGGAAAGGAGGGGTCACTGCCGGTTCGAACCCCCCCTCCAGAAACGGCGGGGGGGGGGTTCTTTACCGGTTCGACCCCCCTCCAGAAATCCAGGGGCGGGGTACTGCGGTCAAAAGCCCCCCTTCTTCGTAGAAGGGAGGGGTCACTACCGGTTCGAAGCCCCCCGCCCATTCCCTGCCAGCAAACGACTCCCGGGTCCCCACCACCGTCCGCACCGCATCCCCCACTGTTGTCCACAGCGCCACTGTCCCCCCACCACCACTGTCCCCACTGTTCCCACCACCGTCCCCACTGTCCCCATCAGTGCCTCCACCACTGTCGCACTGTCCCACTGTCTCCACCACTGTTCCCACCACGGTCCCACTCCCCCCTTTTTTCGTCACGCCACCACTGTTCCCACCACGGTCCCACTCCCACCACTTTCTCCACGGTCCCCACCACTGTCCCACTGTCCCGCCAATGTCCCACTGTGCTGTCCCACTGTCCCCACCACTGTCCCCACTGTCTCCACCACTGTTCCCACTGTACCCCTGTCCCATTGTCCCACCACCGTCCTCGCCACCGCCCTCACCACTGTCCCCACCACTGTTCCACTGTCCCGATCTCATTCCCACTGTCCCCGCACTACTGTCCCCACTTCCACCGTCCCCACCACTGTCCCACAGTACTCGCCACTGTCCCATTGTCCCCAATGTTCCCACCATTGTTCCCGCTGTCCCCACCAGTGCCCCCACCAGTGTTCACTGTGTTCACTTTCCCCACCGTTGTCCCACCACGGTCCCATTCTTCCCACTTCCCCTACGGTCCCCACCACTGTCCCCTCTGTTCCAACCGCTGTCCCCACTGTCCCCGCCGCTGTCCCACTGCTGTCCCGCTGTCCCCGCTGTCCCCACCACTGTCCCATTGTCCCCACGGTCCCCACCCTTCTCCCCATTGCATCACTGTCTCACCACCGTCATCACCACCGCCTTCATCACTGTCCCCAACACTTACCGTCCTCACCGCTGTTCCACTGTCCGCACCACTGTCCCACTGTCCCCACACCACCGTCCCCACCACCGCCGCCCCCACCACTGTCCCAGTATCCCCACTACTGTCCATCTGTCCCGACGAGCGGGGATCGTTTGCCGGCGGCGAAGGGGGGGATGTTCGAATCGGTAGTGACCCCCCCCAGGGGGTGGGGGGTCTCGAACCGGTAGTGACCCCTCCCCTTTCATTTTCATGATGGACTGGGGGGGGTTCTCGAACCGGTAGGGACCCCCCCCGGTTTGCGAGAGGGGGGTGGGGGGGGGACGGGTTGGGAACCCCCAGTGAACCCCTGCGATTTTCCGCCAGCGGCGGTAGAACACGTTCTCTCTCTCTTTTTTTTGTTTGTCTCTCTCTCTCTCTCTCTCTCGCTTCTCTCTTTCTGTCTGTCTCTCTGTCTCTCTCTCTCTCTCTCTCTCAGGTGTATATATATATATATATGTATCGATGCATGTATTTATATGTGTATATATATATGTATGTATGTATTTAGATGTGTATATATATATATATGCATACATATATATATATATATATATATATATATATATATATATCGGATTAGGTCCAGGGGCCTGGTGGGGTGGCGCCAGCGGTGGGCATGGCCGCCCTGGGCGTCATGTGGGGTCCACGAACCCGCGCAAAATGGCCCATGAGGCCCCAAAGACGGCCTCAGCGAGGCCCACAAGACAGCCTCAGCGAGGCCCAAGAGGGCCCCAAGACGCCCAAGAGCGCCCCAAGAGGGCCCGAGATGGCTTGAAGAGGGCCGAAGAGGGCCTTCAAGAAGCAAACATCGGCCCATTCCTGTTTTGTAAATAGTCGCTCGCTTCGTCTTCGCAGTGCCCCTGACGCCCCCGAGGAGCCCCAAGACAGCCCAAGAGAGACCCAAGAGGGATCAAGACTGCTCAACAGGGCCGTCCTGTGGGGCTCACGTAATCCCCCAAGACGGCCTAAGAGGCCCGAAAACCGGCCCAGGAGGCCCCCAAGACGGCCGCAGGGGGGCCCAAGAGGGTCTCGTTCGAAATCAAGTTCCCGGAAGCCTCTCCGGGAACATGTACTCGGTGTTCCCAGGGCCCCCCAGAGGGGCCCCAGGACGGCCCCCAAAGTGCCCTAAGGACACTCCATTCCAAAAGGCCCAGAGGGCCACCTTTCGCTGATTTGCGCGAGATGTTGTTGGATGTGTTCCGTGCGGAGGAGACGGAGAGGGCGAAGGATGAGGAGGAGGAGGATGAAGAGGAGGATGAAGAGGAAGAGGGGAAGGAGGAGGAGGCGGGGAGGAGGAGTAGAGGGGAGGAGGGGGGGAGAGAGGAGGAGGTTCGAGGGCGATCGAGGATCGGCGACGACGACCGGCCACGGCGATTGACGACGACGACGACGACGACGACGACGACGACGACGACGACGACGACGACGACGACGGTCGACGGTCGACGACCGACGACGACGACGATCGACGAGGGCAAACCCCCAAAGCCAGCCCAAGAAGGCCCCACATCTGCCCAAGGGGCCCCCAAAACGGCTTCAGGAACCCGAAGAGGGCCCCAAATCGTCCAAGAGCGCCCCAAGAGGGCTCGAGATGGCTTGAACAGGGCCGAGGAGGGCCCCAAGAGGACCCTCAAGAGGCAAACGTCTGCCCATTCCTTTGTAAAACGTACGCTTTCAGCATATGCGCTTGTCGTCTTCGCAGTGCTCAAAACGCCCCCGAGGTGCCACAAGACGGCCCAATAGGGACCCATGACGGCCCATGAGAGCTCCAAGGCAGCCCGCAATGGCGCCAAAAGGCACTCAACAGAGCAACAACGGGGACCAGAAGAGCGGCCTAGAGAACCTAGAGATTCTCGGGAGGCCTCTTCCGCAGCGTCCGAAATCATGATCCCGGAAGCCTTTCCGGAAACATGAGACCGGACGCCACAAAAAACGGCCGAACAACGGCCGTAAAACGACACCCGACAAAACCCGGAGGGGCACCGTTAGTTCATTTGCGCGACTTGTTGTTGGTTTTCTTGCACGCGGAAGAGGAGGAGGAGGAGGATGAGGAGGAGGAGGAGGAGGAGGAGGAGGAGGAGGGAGGAGGTGAGGAGGAGGTTGAAGAGGAAGAGGAGGAGGAGGAGGGAGGAGAGGAGGAGGAGGAGGAGGAGGAGGAGGAGGGGAGGAAGAAACGTGCTGTGGGGGGAGGGGGGGGATGAGGCAGGGAGGAGGAGGAGGAAGGAGGAGGAAAGACGGGGGAGGAGGAGGAAGAGGACGGGGGGAGGAGAGGAACGAGGACGGGGGGAGGAGGAGGAGGATGGAGGAGGAGGAGGAGGAGGAGGAGGAGGAGGAGGAGGAGGAGGATGTAGAGGTGGAGAAAGAGGAGGAAGAGGAAGAGGGAGGCCCTTCTGCGAGTGTCCCGTTCATCTGGTGCGGCCCAGTGCTCGCGCGGAGTTGCTGTGCCGTTTGGAGAGCCACGCATGCTGGACAGGAGGGAGGAGAGGGGGAGGAGGAGGAGGAGGAGGAGGAGGAGGAGGAGGAGGAGGAGGATGGGAGGAGGCGGAGGAAAAGGAGAAGGACAGGAGCAGGGCAGGAGCAGGAGGAGAGGAGGGCAGGAGGAGGAGGAGGAGGAGGAGAAGAGGAGGAGGAGGAGGAGGAGGAGGAGGAGGAGAGGAGGAGAGGAGGAGGGGGAGGAGGAGGAGGAGGCGGAGCGGAGCGGAGGCGGAGGCGGAGGCGGAGGAGGAGGATGGAGGAGGAGGAGGAGGAGGAGAAGAGGAGGAAGGAGGAGGGGAGGAGGAGGCACAAGGAGGAGGAGGAGGAGGAGGAGGAGGAGGAGGAGGTGGAGTTGGAGGGGGAGCGGGCGAGGGGCGAGGGGGAGGGGAGGAGGACAAGCTAGGTGCGCTCGCGTCATATCTGACATCCTACCCCTCCCTCCCATCCCTTACCATGGCGCAGATCCCCTCTCGACTCGCACAGTCGGATGTCAAGCAGGGCGATGATCCCGAAAGGGTACGCGATGCATTGTAGAGCACGGCATGGCATGGCGTAGAAGAGCACCGCAAAGCGTAGTATCAACCGAGCATTGCATTGCATGCCGTGGCATGGCACGGGAAATGACGCCAGCGCTGCAGCGGGAGCACGAGTCGAAACGAGCGGAAGCGCGGAAATGAGGCCAGCGCTGCCGCCAGCATACGAGTCGCCGCGCGGCCCGGCGGCAATGCGGCCAGCGTTTTTTTTGAATTTTTTTCTTTTTTTTTTTTGTCCTGTCCTTTTTTTGTTGTTTTTTTTATTGTTCTTTTGCAGCGGGAACACGATTCGGAACGAGCGGGGCCCGAAAATGAGGCCGGCGCCTCAGCGAGAGCAGCATTTTGAAAACAAATGCAGGCGAAAACCCAATTCCGGGGAAACCTGTGTGTGAAAAAAAGTGCGCGGGGGGGTCGAGCACTTTCAAACCGTCATCATGGGAAGAGAACGAGTAGTATTCATATTGAGTAATTGTGGAGGAGGAAAAGGAGGAGGAGCAGGAGGAGGAGGAGGAGGAGGGGGAGGAGGAGGACGAGGAGGAGGAGGAGGAGGAGGAGGAGGAGGAGGACGAGGAGGAGGAGGAGGAGGAGAGGAGGAGGAGGAGGAGGAGGAGGAGGAGGAGAGAGGAGGCGGAGAGGAGGAGGTGGAGGAGGAGGAGGAGGCAGAGGAGGAGGAGGGGGAGGAGGAGGAGGAGGAGGAGGAGGAGGAGGAAGGGGAGGAGGAGGAGGAGGGCGGAGAAGGACGAGGAGGAGGAGGAGGAGTGAGGAGAACGAGGAGGGGTGGGAGGAGAGGAGGAGGAGGACGAGGGAGGAGGGAGGGGCGGAGAGAGAAGAGAAGAGGAGGAGGAAGGAGGAGGAGTGAGGAGGAGGAGGGGACAAGGAGGAGGAGGAGAAGGAAGGAGAAGGAGGAGGGGGGGAGGTGAGGAGGCGGATGATGATGAGGAGGAGAAGGAGAAATAGGAGGGGGAGGAGGAGGAGGAGGAGGAGGAAGAGGAGGAGGATCAGGAGGGAAAGAAACACACAAGCACAATTAATCGTCCACTCCCAGGAAATATAAGAAAATATGGGAAGTGGGGGGGGAAACAGACACCAAGAACATATGGGAACATATAGGGAATCCTGTTACGTGTGTGAATTTATTTGTGTGTCCAAGGGCCCCTTCAGAGGAGGAGGAGGAGGAGGAGGAGGAGGAGAGGAGGGAGGAGGAGGAGGAGGAGGGGAGAGGAGGAGGAGGAAGGCGGTGGAGGAGGAGGAGGAGGAGGAGGA
>CAUYUJ010014504.1:41044-111699 GCA_963575745.1 Prorocentrum cordatum
ATATGTGTGTGCTAGGCGTTGCGGATTCCAGCTCGATGCTTCCCCACCCGGAGCAGCCCCCCCCCCCCTCGAACGTTTCCTTTCAGAGGGACGAGGCGGTGGAGGACGAGAGGCCAGCAGGGATCTTGAGGGGCATCGAGGAAGGCAAGTGGTGGGGCGTGCCGAGGGGGCGCGTGGCCCCCGAGGGTTGTTTGCCCAGGCCCGGGGCTGCGCCAGCAAACAGGCGCTGCGGGGGAGGACTTGTTCCTTATCCTCCTGCGTTTCGTCTCTCCTGGCAGGTGCCTTCGCATGCCCAGGAGCGGTTTCGCACTTCTTTAGAGACGTCGACGACCCCCCAGTCGGGGACGTCCAAGGGAGGAGTGAGGACTGAGTGTGGGCGAAAATCATGTCTGGAGCCGCAACATTTCCAAGACGTCATATCCCCCGTTTTTCAATGCGATCCGCGCACATGACCTGGGCCACGCACGTGACCTGGGCCACGATGCGCTATCGCACCTTTTCCCCACCCAGTTGCGGCACACACCCGATCCAAACCTCCACTTCCCCCTTCCGCCTTACTTCTGCAGGCAGCGTAGGAGCGTAGGAGGCCGTGCATCGCTTCATCGGAGTGAGCGTCGCGAGCATTGCAGTCAAAACGCTGCTGAAGCAAGGTTCCCTTTAGGCTCCGGAGGGGCTCTGGCTTCTCGGGCAGCTCCTCAGATCTGGGTCGGGGGACCTTTTCGTGGCCGGAGCTCGCCGTGGCAAGAACAGCTGGTTCGTTCCTTGTTCAGCGGCCCTTTCTGGCGAAGAAGACAAAAAGGCCATAAACGTCAACTGTCGGCGCTCTTCGCGAATTGACTCGGCGCTGGGCCCCCTCCGGCAGCGCCTTCAGCGCCGCTCCTGGCGCGCTCCGCGCGCCAGGGAGGGGTGTCCAGTGCGGATGTAAGAAATCCGCGCGGAGTTCCGAATGTTCATGCTTGTGCAGTCGTTGTTTCTCTGAGCGCGCTGTCTGGCAGCATCAATCACACATAGTCAAAAATAATATGATAACATTATTTGACTACGTGTGACCTTTTTGAACTATTTGTAGTTTTGCTGACTACGCCTGGCAGCTTCTCAATGTCTGTCGGATTGTTGTTTAGCTGTCGTCCCAAACCCGCCTGTAGGAGGACATGCCCGACCTAAGGGTAGCACGGTTACTGTGTTCCGCGCGGCGCAGGCCCGTCGAGTTCGGCACCGTCATCTACGACCTCGAGACGATCCACGACGCCGAGCGAGGAGCTGCCCACAGCTCCTGCTGCTTGCCGTGGCTAGCCGAGCGCAGGGCTCTTCTCGATTCCTCCGATTCGATTCGACCCGATTCGATTCCGATCGCCGCCGATTCCGGTGCGATTCGACCTCGGATTCCGATTTGGGATTCCGATGTCTCACTGGAGTCCCTACCAGCCTGCCGATTTCCGCCGACTCGACTCCTCCCGCTGTGGCTGCCGATCTCCGCCGATCTGATTCATTCCGATCGCCGATCCGGCTCATCGAGTCGATACTGGGCGCTCTTGCACTGTGGGCTGGCCGTGGCTCGCCGAGCGCCGGGGAAGAGCAATTGCCGAATAGGAAAGAACACGACATAACAATTTTTTTTTATGCGTTTTGGCGCTCCGCGCGGATTTCTTGGGTCCGCGTTGAGATCCCCTTGGCGGCGCCTCCGGCGACGCCCCTGGCGCGCCCCGCGAGCCAGGGAGGGGGGTCCAGCGCGGATCCAAGAAATCCGCGCGGAGTGTCAAAAGCTTGTGCCTTTGCCGTTTTTTTCTTGGAACAGCGGCACGAAAGCAACGGGTACGGTCGGACCGAAGAGTAAGATCGAGGTCGGTTCGGGCAGGGTGCCTTGATGTCCTACGTGCTTGTAGGATGTGATTGTGCATCCTCGGGGAGGGTACTCTCAAATAAATGTTCCTCACTTTGGCCGGCGGAGGGTCTCATGTTCTTGATGTACAATCTTCTGTTCTTAGTCCGGCCGTATGGAACAAGTGGATCTAGGCCTCTTGGATGGGCTCTGAGTAGCAAATGTGGTCGGAGGATCGCCCCGCATCGCCAATGTATCAGCGATGCGGCTCCATGCGGAGCCCCATTTTCCATGTGGACGTTGCCGCTTCGCCGACGTCGCTGACGCATCGCCGATGCATCGACGATGCATCGCCAATGCATCACCAATACATCGGCGAGGCGATGCGGCGAGATCCTCTGGCCCCATCTGCTCCGACCCCATCTGGGAGGCCTGTAATGGATACGAAGACCGACAGCATGTCCTGATAATTCTGAACAGGACTAGCTGTGGGTGTCGCCGCGGACGTTGTCCATTTGCAGCAGAAGGCCGTCTGTCCAACAGCTGCCGCTGTCGGGTTGGACAACAGCTGTTGTCGGGCATCGTACCCATCTTTGTCTGTACCCATGTCGGGCGTCCACAGAACAGCAGCAACACTGGGCAGTGGGGTCAGCAATAGCAGAAACACGAAGGGCGAAGGAGGAGGGGAGCATGATCTGTTTAGCCTGCACCGCGCCTTGGTGATCTGTTCCGAGGTTTTCGTCGGGAAGAAGGGCCCAGGGGTTCCGAGGTTTCCAGCACTTGTGCGGAAGGCTCCAGAGACGGGAGGAGCAGGGAGGGAGGGAGGGAGGAGGGGGCAGAGAAGAAGGTTCTGGGGATTTGTCTTGTGCACTCAGTGAGGTCAAGATGTGCCTTGGTGTGGCGTCTTCCCCAGCGCTAAAGTCAATCACCGAGGGAGGAGCACGAGGTGGAGGGAGTTTCAGGGGGAAGAGTAGGAGGTTGAGGGTCTGTAATCTTTAGCGCAGGAGGAGGCTGACGAGGAGCACGGTCGATGCATCCCACGGGCCAAGGCGGAAATAAGGACCACTTCGGGACCAGGCGGGGCGGGCCGCTCCTGAGATTTAGGTCGTGCAACCTTCTCGAGCCCGAGGCTCGCAGTCGCTATAAAAGCCGCCTGGCTCGTTATTGAGGACGGGAGCTATGTTTTGGATGTTTCTGGGGAAGCTCGGAGGCCCTGGAGAGAACTTGGGGGTTAAATTGGGGTCTGATTGACGCAGGGGGGGGGGGGGGAATGACGAGAAGGAGCGACGAGGAGGGACGACGATGAGGCAGCCATGGAGCAGGAGGAGGCAAGGGACGAGGATGGATGGAGAAAGGAGGTCGGAGGAGGGAGGAGGAGAAGTGGGAGGAAGGGCAGGGAGGGACGAGGAGGGAATGAAGAAGGAGGCGGAGGAGGAGGAGGAGGACAGGATGACGAGGAACAGGGAGGAGGAGGCAGGGAGGAGGGGGGGGGATAGGAGGAGGAGGGCTGGCAGGACAGGAAGGGCGGTGGAGAGGAGGCACGAGCAGGCGGTACAGGTGCTGGAGGCAGAGGGGCGCAGGGGGCCAGCATAGAGGGGCACGGCTCTCGCCCGCGCGGCGCCCTCCCTCCAGGAATCTACGCGGACAAGGGCCTTTTTGAGTGCGAGCACTCGGAGCAAATTGTTTGGAAGAGGCCGCTCCCCCCCCGCATCCACAGCTTTCTGGCTCTTCGGGCGCCAGCGTCGGTTCTGGGAGATCTTCCAGCCGCGTGATGCGCTGTCCAGTATTTGCACCTCGCCGAGACCAACCTCCCACAGACTCCTTGGGCGTTTCAGGGAGCCCCAACGAATAATCCAGATTTCGTAATAAAGGGAGGGGGGTTTATTTCGGGGGGGGGGGTCTCTTCCAGGCTATCTTGGAGGGCCTGGGGGGTCTGGGGACGATGTTTTGGAGGGTTCTCCCACGGGGGAGGTCTGAAATGGCTTGTCTTGGAGGGTCCAGACCCCCTCCCTTTTATTATGAAATCTGGAGTAATCATTTGGTCGAAGCTTAGACCGATCGCTCCGAGTCTTGAGCCGCGGCCTCCGGGGGCGCCCGGATCGTCCCGAGAGCGGCCGCTGGACCCATGAGATATGACCTGAACGCTGGGCAGCACCCCTCCTCCTCCTCCTCCTCCTCCTCCTCCTCCTCCTCCTCCTCCTCCTCCTCCTCCTCGAACGACCCCTCGAACGACCCCTCCTCCCATCACCTCCTCGTCACCCACATCGTGGCCGACGGGGGCCCCGAACGCTGGGCAGCACCCCTGTCCCGGGCCCCATCCGCCTCTCGTCCTTTCTCCTCCTTGGTTGGGGACCCTGACGTAGGCGGGCGAGCGCCGTCGCGATGATCCCTGCGAGGAACAAGCACAGGCAAAGACAGGAGCTCTGATTAGCAGTAGCACGATGGTTACGCGCAGCACAGACGTTGGCTGGCCACGGTAAGCCGTAATCACACAGAGGAAAGGTTGCACGTACACAGTAGTAAGTGTACAGTTGTAATAGTATGGGGTGCAGAGCACGCAGTAAATCCGAACGGTCAATGCGAAACGTAAGTACGGAACCGTAAGCATCAACCCTAAGTCGTATAACTAATAGCAGTAAGTAACAAGTTGCACGCGTGCCATGGCTCCTGCACAGAAAGAAAGAGGGAGGAGGCGGAGGGGGCGCCCTGGCTTGTGGATGGGGTGGTGGAGGGGGGCACTCGGGATGGGGGGGGGGTGCCGTGCCGAACTAAAGGGGTCGGGGCGGAGGGGGCGCGTTGGCTTGTGGATGGGGTGATGTAGAGGGGGCGCTTGGGATGGGGGTCGGGTCAGCGGTCTCATCTTGGACTGTCTTGCCTCTCCTCTCTCCCAGCGTCGCTCCTGCCGCATTGTCCTCTGGTGTGCATGCGTTTTTTCGAGCGGACCGTTTCAGACGTGGACGTCTGTCGAAAGCTCTTCTCCGCACCACGCGACACCCTCCATTCCGCCTGAGCATATTTTCCAGCCGCGCTGAACTGCAACCCCCCGCAGTCTCTTTGGTTCAACCACCATGTGGCTCGAGTGATCGCGGCTCCTCGGCGCACGCCTGCTTGCCTCCGCTGCAGACCGTCGGTGCCGTGCAGAAATAAAAAGGTCGGGGCGGAGTGGGCGCGCTGGCTGAGGGGTGGGGTGATGCGGAGGGGGCCCTTGGGATACGGGGGGGGCGGTGCCGTGCCGAAATAGAAGTGTCAGGGCGGAGGGGGCGCGCTGGCTGGTGGGTGGGAGGATGCGGACGGCCTACAGTAAAGGGTTGGGCGGGGCGGGGCCGTGCCGGAATCAAGGGGTCGGGGCGGAGGGGGCGCTCTGGCTGGTGGGTGGAGGATGCGGAGGGGGCGCGGGACGCGGGGTGGCTGTGTTGTGCCGATATATAAGGGCTGGGGCGGAGGGCGCGCTGGGACTGGCGGGTGCGGAGATGCAGAGGGGGTGCGCGGGATGGGAGGGGGGGCGGAGCCGTGCCGAAAAAGAGGGGTCGGGACGGAGGGGGCGCGCAGGTTGGTGGATGGGGTGATGCAGGGGGGGCGCGCGGGATGGGGGGGTGAACTAAAGGTGTCGGGGCGAAGGGGGCGGGCTGGCTGGTAGGTGGGGTGATGCGGAGGGGGCGCGCGGGATGGGAGAAGGGCGGGGACGTGCCGAAATGAAAGGGTCGAGGCGGAGAGGGCGGTGCCGTGTCGAAATAAACGGGTCGGGGCGGAGGTGGTGGCTGGCGGGTGGGGGGAATGCGGAGGGGGCGCGGGCCAGAGGGTGCGATGGCTGGTAGGTGGGAGGATGCGGAAAGCCTATAGTAAGGAGTCGGGGCGGGGCGGGGCCGTGCCGAAATAAAGGGCCCGGGGCGGAGGGGGCGCGCGCTGGCTGGTGGGTGGGAGGGTGCGGAAGAGGCGCGCGGGATGGGGGGCGGTGCCGTGCCGAAATAGAGGGGTCTGGGCGGAGGGGGCGCGCTGGCTGGCGGGTGAGGGGATGCGGAGGGAGCGCGCGGGATGGGAGGGGAGCGGTGCCGTGCCGAAATAATGGTGTCGGGGCGGAGGGGACGCTCTGGCTGGTGGTTGGGGTGATGCGGAGGGGGCGTGCGGGGTGGGAAAGGGCGGTGCCGTGCCGAAATAAAAAGAATCGGGGCGGAGGTGGCGCGCTGGCTGGTGGGCGGGGTGATGCGGAGGTGGTTCGCGGGATGGGGGGTGACGGTGCTGTGCCGAAATAAGAAAAGTCGGGGCGGAGGGGGCGTTCTGGCTGGTAGGTGGGAGGATGCGGAAGAGGCGCGCGGGATGGGGAGGGGGCGTGCCGAAATGAAGGCCTCGGGACGGAGGGGGCGCTCTGGCTGGTAAGTGGCGTGATGTAGAGGGGGGCGCTCGGGATGAGGTGCGGCGGTGCCGTGGGGGGGCGGTGCCGTGCCGAAATAAAAGGGTCGGGCCGGAGGGAGCGTGCTGGCTGATGGTCGGGGCGATGCGGAGGTGGAGCGCGAGGTGGGGGGGCGGTGCCGTGCCGAAATATAGTCTTCGGAGCTCTACACACCCTGTAAATATTAGTTTAAATGTTTGCCGTGGGCATCTGCTGTACATCATAATCGAAGATGGGCATGAGTGATTATGAACAGTTGGAATTGTTGGAATTAGTCTTTGACCTCGTTGCATGGCATGCGTTAAAGTATGCATTGTTGAGGCGGCTTACCACGTGAGCACAGTGCCCTGCGTTACGTTGTTGTTTGACGTCTTTGCGAGGTTTGCCTTCAAGCGTGCATGTTTGAGGTGACCACCCATGTCAGCAGAGTGGCTGGCGTTAGTGGTCGTTCGCCTGTTCGCGCCAGGCGGCGGGCTCCACGACAGAATGCATTTGCGAACGCAAGCCCTTCCATGTTTGCGTGGTCCTTCGGAGTACGGAAGGTTACAGTATTTCTGGCTGCGTTTGAACAAAGTGTCTTGCGTTGCGGGCCGTTCGGTCGTTCGCACCAGATGGCCGAGCTCCACAAAATAATGCATGCACAAACGCAACAACCTTTTGATTTCCCCATTAATGTACAATGTTAAACGTGCACCGAACACGCGAGCTGTAAGTACCGACTGTACGTATCAATTGTAACCAGCTCCCGTACACACCAACCTTAAACATGAACCGTAAATGCGAACTGCATACAGGAACCATAAGCACAATCCGCCTGCATGCACCGTAAATACGCACGGTCGACGGATACGCGAATGAACACAATGAGTGCGGATTGTATGTTTGCGTTGCGCCGTAAACATTTACCGTAAAGACCGGCCCTACATACACATTGCAAATTTGACGCGTCAGTAGAACATTCCGTTTTTAGCAAACATATTTAGCGCAATTTTTCCACACGCGTGCGAACCTGTAGTATAGACCGTTTACACAGGCGTTGAATAGTATCCAGAAGTGTTGCTGACAATGCCAAAGTACAACATGGATACCGAATGCATGTGCAGTATAATATAAAAGGCACACATTACCGAACTTACTAATTGCGTTATGAATTGCGAAGGAACAACGTACGTTCAGCAGTAGGTCGGCGTTGTAAGAATGTGACGTGCATATGTTAGCATGCGCGAGCTCCAAATTAACACAAGTGCCCTGGGCAATTCTTAATTGTTAATACCGGACGTACTAGCTATTAGCGAGTCTGTCTTGAGTGTAGAAGTTGTCTAGAGCTCCCGTAAGTGCTAGCTGCACTTGTTCACAGTGCGAAATGCCCATGCGTAGTCAACCGTGAATACCAGCTGTATTTCGCAACCGAGTCGTAAACATGCAGCTCTCGTACTAGTAGTGGACAAGGATTTGTAAAGACAGGCCGTCAATGCCAACGTCTACAACTTCATGAAACTATGAATCGCACCATTTCACCCATTGGAATATGTTGTACTTCCGCAGTGCGCATACGATGTGCCAGTGTGCACCATGAGTCGGCTTGTAAATGTGCATCGCCTAATTACCATTGTTTTTTGGAAGTGCGAATTGGCAATAAACACCGTACGCGCGAAATGTAGCAGTCAAAGTGGAATGCGCATTGCGCAGGTAAACGTTCCAAATCAATAGTCACCACGAAGAGCAATTATTGATTTTGAGTAGTTCAATGTAAGTGGTTGATGTACTCATTTGCGGTGGCTGTAACCGCACTAAATGGTCTTGGTAATCGTACATGCGCATTGGGGATTGAGTGTGAACGCGTTATGCAAATATCAAGTACAACTACAAATCCTAAGTTGCAGCCGTAAGCTGTGTCTGGACACGTGTGTGGTAACATTGCAGTTTAGCCACAAAGGGTCCATTCTGATTGTACACATTATGTGTACAAGTTGCGCGTAACACGTATTTGCAAATTCAGTGATTGGCCATTGACAGTGGAAATTCAGAGTACGACCAAACCGCAATTTACCAAAGGAGATATGCATCACAGTTGCCAATGTTCAATCGTATGAATCGTCTTCATCAACTGTATCACTTGCATCACATTGCAGAGCATATTACTACAGATCAACCTCCTTATCAATTTAAGTACGTAGTGTAAAAAAATGCAGGGGCGTGCGAACCGCACGTATGAATCACATTCTGAATTGCCATTTCTTCTATGTGTCAAGGGCCATCCGTATCTATTAGCAGTACATGGTGACCCTGACATTTTCAGTTGTACGTAACCCATTGGAAAACTGCTTGCCCATACGCCTTGGGAGTGCGACTTGTAAATGTTAGCACGGTGTGCTAGTTTCCAGTGTTAGTTGGCATTGCCAGCATACATGATTTGTTGTGTGGGCTATCTCTGTAATGTTTCACATGACGTATGAACAATGAGCATCCAGTGGAAATGCCGGCTGTAGGTACCAATTACACATGCGAACGGTACATCGCATACGTAAGTACCCTTTGTGTGAATGAACGGTACAATTCCGTTGGACATCTGTACAGTGTATTTTCATTTGGATGTGTTAGCGGCCTATATATAGACATATATATAGGCACAGCAGATAATAATTGAAGTTCTAGCTGTGATCGCGACCTGTAAATACGCATAGTAGGTACCAATTGTACACGTGATGTGTAGATATTCTCCGTAAGTGCGATTGGCCCGTAGTTTTGGTAGGCAGTAATCGTACATTTTGTTGTGAGCGTTCCGTGTTCATTATGTGGATATGTTTGAAGTGTTTGTTTCATGCCACATGTTCGATTATACATTCTGTAAGAGTGTATTTGGACTATTGTTTTTAGCAAGGAAGTGCGAACACAACACCTTACATCCAACCACCATATTGGCGGGCAGGGGAATCCACCTCCACGAAGTCACTCCCAAGCCAGAGGAATTTCCTCTTCCTCGTCGTTCTCCTTCTCTTTGTTTTCTCCGCCGAATTCGCCATGGGCCAGGAGCGGGACCCTGCGGGGGGCGCCGTGCAGTTTTGGCCGAGAGCGCGCCCTGCCGCCGCCCTTCCTCCTTCTGACAGCTGTCGAGATCACACCCGCAAGAGGTCCAGACCTCTCTGCCGCATCCGAGTGGTGAGAAGAAGTCTTGGTGAATGTATCGATTCATGGCTGGTTTTTTGGGTGCACAACTGTCCTGCCGCACCAAAGCCCAAGTCCCTGTTTACGAGGACCGATATTTTCTCCAGGCGTCGCAGGGTCAATTTCGATTCGATCGATCCGATGCGATATCGATTCTAGTTGGTTCGGTAAAATTTGATTTCGGTAGTCTGGCGATCCGAGGCGGCCCGGTCGCGAGCCGATTCAGTTTATCGACCCAGTGTTAACTGTTCCAGCCAACGGGGAAACTCTGGATTTCCGATTCGTGATCTTTTCAGGGGGGCCTCAAGGCGCCCCGGTACCAACCCGTGGTTTCCCCAGTTTTTCTTCCAAATTCTATTCACGTATTTTGGGACAGTTGGGGGTGTCAGGATGTCGCGGGGGTTTATTTTCGATACATGAGAACGCAAGGGCCAGGGACCACATTTGGAGTCGCTCGATTGTTGAATCCTGGCGTTCTTCCCCGATTTCGGCCGGGAGGTCTGGCCGCATGCGGATGATTTGCAGAAAGTGTTTATATGTCGCCATGTTTGGCCATTGCCACGATTCGGCGATGAGCGCAATTGGTGCACAGGTTCAAGAAAAAGCCCTTGCACTTTAGGTATTTCCATTTGCCCAGATCGTATTCCCGTTTGCCGCCGTGGCCGTTTGACGATCTGAGATTTTAGGTTCTTTGGCTTTAGGTCTGCGCACTTGTATGGTGCAAGTGGCTAAAGCAAGTCTGTCTTGGTTTCAACGGCGGCGCGCCCTGGGGCATCTTTGGCGCCGTTGCGGCGCGTCTATCTGCGCGCGGGGGGGCCGGGGGTAAGTGTAGCTGTGCGCCGTATTTTTTGAATGAGGTCTTGGAGAATTGCATCCCCCTGTCCTCCTTCTTCTCCCCCCCCCGTCCCTCCCCCTCCCCTTTGCCTTCCTCCTTATCTCGCTGCGTTTCCTGCTGCTGGCTTGTCGCCAGGGCCGCTCTTCGCCGCACATGTCATCGTCAGCACTGTGCAGCCACCTGGAAGCGACGTCCTATCAGGCCCCCACGACCGCAATGCCACTCCACGCTGTTTTTCATGACCACGCAAACTACGCGGGCAATAGGCCGCGGGTAGCTGCATCCAAGGTTACATTCTGCCTTCACCCCCTTCCGTCCGTCCCCCCCTTCCTCCTCCTTCCTCGCTCTCCTCCCTTTCGCCATCCTTCGTGGAAAGGCGGGGGGGCCCTGGTCCCACGCAGAAAGCCAAGGGGAGCGCCACAGAGGTTCGCGGCGGCAGCGGCGCAAGGCACGAGGCGGACTCGCTTGGTGCTTGTTACAGGCTGATGTTTTCGGGGGCGCGGTCCGAACCGACACGACAGGCCGCTCTCTCAGCCCATGGTTGGCCCACTTCTATCTCACTGTTGGCCCACTGCAGGCCCACCGCTGGCCCCCTTTTCGCGCATGTCTGGCCAGTCCCTGGCCCACTTTCGGCCCACTGCTGGCACACTCCCGGCCCAAGCTCCGCCCGCGCGTGCCAGGTCTTCAGCCGCCGCGCCCCCGAGGCCCGACGGGAATGCGACGAGTACGACCGGGAAAACCGCCGCGGCGGCGGCATTCACGACCAACAGAAAAACGTGTCAGAAAACCTAGGCCGACCGGGCATGGGAAGCCGTCGGCCAGGCTCATGAACACGCAGGGCGAAGAGTCGACGAAGGTTTGTCGGAGCATCTCAGCCAATGTGTTTTGTCAATTTTCGGCCGTATGTTAGCTCACTAGCCTCCTTCTAGCGCCTTTTAGCCCATGTTTAGACCAGATTTAGCCCGATCGTTGGCAGTCTGGCTGGAGACATCGCGAGCGCGAGGCACGAGGGCGAGGAAGAGAAGCGCGGGGAGCAGGGGGGAAAGGGGGAAGGGGAGGAGGAGGAGGAGGAGGAGGAGGAGGAGGAGGAGGAGGAGGAGGAGGAGGAGGAGGAGGAGGAGGAGGAGGAGGGAGGAGAAGGAGGAGGAAGAGGGAGAATGAGGGGGAATGAGGACGAGGATTTGGGGCAAGCTCATGTTGATGGAAAAGGGGGCGGAAGAGGTAGAGGACGGAGGAGCATGACGAAAGGGAGGGGCGCGAGGAGGCGAGAGGAGAAGAGCCGCTGTGGGAAGGAGGAATATGAGGCGAGAGGAGAGGCGTTGAGGGAAGGAGGGATAGGATGGATAGGAGGCGCTCAGGGGAGGAGGGATAGGAGGCGAGCCGAGGCATGGAGCCTTGCGGTCGCGCTGAGGGGGATTGGAGGCGGGGGGGAGTGAGGGGACGGGAGGATAGAGGAAGTAGCACTCGCGGACGGCAGATCGAAGCTCAAACGTTGCCCCGAGAAGGCGCAGAAACTGCGGATGCGGGGCGGGGTCACTGGACAGGGGGGGGCGGGGAAACATCGCGGAGAGGGATGGATACGAAGGGGAGGCGTGAACATTGCACGCGACAAGTCGTGGCAATCTACACGGTTGCAGCTGGGTGTGCGCATTGTTTGCGAAAGACGCGATTGTTCCTGGGCCCGGGCGGGAGAGCGTGGCGCACTTCTAGGAGTGAGCGTGGCAGCACGATGCAGACTTGGCCTTTTCGAAGTCACGTTTCGGATGGTTGGCGACATTCTTCTTCGCCGGGGGGGCGGCGGTTTTGGGCATGGCCACGCGGCACTTCCGGTGGACACGCCAAGCCATCGTCTATTTAGTGATGTCTGTCCTCCCCCCCTGAGTTTTCACAGCCACTGGGTTGTGCGAGGGGGATAGCCCTTTTAACGAGGCGTAGGGACTCTTAGAAGGCCTTCCGGGCCCATGCTTCCTGCCAGAAAAAAAGCCCAGCAGTTCTTGAGAGCGTCCTGGAAGCCGCCGGGCCCTGTTCGGAGAAGGCCTTTTTCCGCTTCAGAACCCCCCACCTCCTCCTTCTCCTCCTCCTCCTCCTCCTCCTTCTCCTCCTCCTCCTCCTCCCCCTCCTCCCTCCTCCTCCCCCTCCCCTCCTCCTCCCTCCTCCTCCTCCTCCTCCTCCTCCTCCCCCTCCTCCTCCCCCTCCTCCTCCTCCCCCTCCTCCTCCTCCTCCTTCTCAGAAGGCCGCTTCCGCCGCGCCACCCCCGTGCGTACGTCGCAAGCCCGTCAGCCGATGCCGTTGCCGCCGATGGGTTCGGGAGGGAACGCGTCGACACTTCATCGTCCACTGGTCGCCGACACGGGGCCCGATACGTACCCCACCCGTCCAGGAACGTGCGGTTTTGCAATCGTGGGCATGTCGCCGATCTATCCGTCGGCGAGGTATCGCCGATTCCAGTTCGATGCTCCCTCCCTCTGAGCCAGTCCACCCCCGTTCCCACTCGATCGTCGGGGCGCCTGGGGGTTAGAAGCCGGCCCCTTGACCTTTCCTGGGTTGCGTTTTGATCAGCTGCCACGGCGGATCCAGCCGCGGCGACGAGGAAGCCTAGCCAAGCCCCAAAAGTCAAGACATCGTGCATCCTTTGACCTGGATCTACGCCATTCCCCCCCCCCCCAAGCTCTTCCCCATACACTATTTCCCCTCCTAAGCCATTCCCCGTAAACCGGGATCGAAGGCTCGACTCCCTCCCCCCCTAAGCCATTTCCCCCCCCCCGTCGGTTCCCCGCGGCGCCCCACCGCACCAACAGGGGGAAGCCGGCCCGCCCGCCGCTGCAGGCAGTCGCAGGTCATCCAGTTCGCGGCTGTGGACCTGCGGACCGGCGAACGCGCGGGGCTCGGGCATTTTCGCGAGGGCGACGCCCTCCACGACGACGCCCACGGCTTTGGCGGCGGCGGCGACATCGACGACGTCGATCGACGACGGCGATGATGACGACGTTAACGACGACCACGACGTCGATGCTCACGACCAAGAGTGCGGCCACGACAACCACCACGACGACCACGAAAAAGACTGCGACTACAACGGCCACGACAGCAGCCGCGACGACGTCGACGACGACGATGACCACGCCGACCACAACGACCACGGCGACCACGACGACCACGACGACCACGACGACGACGACCACACAAATTCACTCAGAATCGGTCCCCAGAACCTCTCTGGGTCATCCTGGCCAGTTGTTCGAGTTTCGCCCAGCCGTGGCGACGAAAGCCCCTGGAAAACGTTCAAATACCTCCGCGCCTTTCTCGACCGCGACGGCGACGGCGGCGGCGAAAGCGGAGGCGGCGTGCGATCGGGCGCCGCGCGGGCACCGCGCAGAGCGTGTCGCCGCATGGTTGGGGGAGGTTGTCGGCCGAGTTGGGGTTGTGTTCGGTGGATTTGGCGGAGTCGTGGGGGGTCGACTCGGGGGGCGTTTCATTCAGTCTTTCTTGGTCGCATGTGAGGGACCCACAGGGCCATCACGAGGGGCCTCGCGTAAACATTTCGGGGATAGCTTGAGCCCTCGTGGGAGCTTCCTGCCAGAGGGTCGGCGGTATTCACGGATGCTGATGCTGTGCCGCGAGGTGAGCGACGACGCATTTTGGACGTAATACGTACATGTGGGTCAAGCCCTTTCCAGCTAAGTCAGGTCCAGTTCACTCCTCTCCGCTCTCGACTCTCTCCACTTCCTGTCCGTTCCGCGTCCTCCCTTTCGTTGTCGTCGTAAGGGGCAGTTCGAGTTCGGAAGCGGCTCGCTAATCCCTCGGTCCTCCCACAGTCGTTCCTCCAGCGTCCCTCGTGCACCATAGTTCTTGTGGGCCCAAAAACGTGCTTCGTCAGTCAGATTGGATCATACGGATAGGGAGCTTCATCCTTGCATTGTCGGCCAATCCTCAGCCATTATAACTGCCCATTCTCGCTGAGAGGACTCAAACTTGCGCGTCCAAGATCTTAGCATCCATATAGCGCGTTCCTACTCTCCTGTCGCGCTGTATCCAGCGACCCTGCTGAAACCAAAAAGTACCAATACCGCTACTCCCGGGACCTCTCCTGGGATTCTTTCCGACCAGAATTTAGAGGAGAATCCAGCCGTGGCGACGATGGAATGGTACGGGTATCGGCACCCTTTCTTCCCCTGATTCGAGTGCCAGCTCAGTGTGCCTCTCTTCCGTGGCCGTCTTGGCACGAGCTGGCCCGCCTGTCTTGCCGGAGCCCGCGCTTTTGATTTGCCGGCCTTGAGGGCCTCCTCGCCCCTTCCCTGCAGGGCCCGCCAGGCCCGCCCACCAGCAGGGATGCGGCGCCCGCTCCGCGGGCGAGCTGCGCGGGCGCGGTGGTGGGCCGCGGCCGCCGTCGCCGCTGCCGCGCCGGGGCCCGCTTGGTCTTGGTGTCGGGCCGCGTGCTTGGATCGGCCGCACGTGCGGAGTGACCCTTCGCCAGAGGGGCCTTCGGGTGTGTGCCCGTCGGGGCGCCCCCGGCGCATTGGCTAGCCCCGCTGACGCCGCACACCAAAAGGCTCTTCTTGCCCAGGGACTCTTCCTGCGTGTGGCCGAGTGGAGGCAGAAAGAGACGGCGTGAGCGCACGTTTCCCCGGGCCCCGCGCGGACTTCTCGGGTCGGGTGCCTGACTGTTCCCTGGCGGCGCCCCCCTGGCGGCGCCGCGGGCGCCGACCCGAGAGATCCGCTCAGACCCTCGAGTGTTGGTGCCCGAGCACGGGGGGCAACGAACGGGGGGGGGAGACAGGCACATGGGGGGACGCATCGGCCCCCCATCGCCCATCGCCGATGGGGGTCTGATAGCCCCACCCGCCCAGGCAGGTGCGGCTTCGCTATCGGGGGCCTGTCGCCAATCTGTCGGCGATGCATCGCCGAGGCCAAGTCGATGCATCCCCCTCTGATTATGCCAGTCCCCCCCTGCAGTCGGACCGAGATCTAAGGTAGATTCGGGCAGGGAAATCTGATGCTCTTCGTGTTTGTGCGATTTTCTTGTGCGTCCTGGGGGGTGCTACCCTCAAATGGTCTTCCTTTTGGCCGGCGGATGGTCTCATGTCCATGACAGATGCTCTTCTGGCCTGGATCCGATTGCATCGTTTCCCCAAACATCGGAGGGAGGAGAAGCGACACCTACAGCACCAGGGGGCCCACCTCCAGCGAGGAGTTTGGGGGCCCACCTCCAGGGGGCCCACCTCCAGGCGAACGAGAGCTGGATGTCTCGAGCGAGAAGGGGGACCGCACCACCAGGGAGAGCCCCCTTGCCTCCTCGCAGCTCCTCGCCCTGGTGGTGTTGGTGCCGCCTTTCCTTGCTCCTGCTCACGGCAGCTCGGGGGGCGATCTGACCCCTGAGCCGCCCGGTCCACACCTATTTCCCTTCGGCCGCGTCCTCTTCGCTCTGACGGCATCCCCGCTTGAGCCCCTCATCGCCAGCGCAGTCACCCTCTCTGCCTCGCCGCCGACGCCACAGACAGTTCCTGCCCACGGCAGCTCCTTCTCCCTCCCCGTGCAGCCGGGCCCCTCCGTCGGGCGGCACGGGCGCGCCGCGCAGCCCGGGGGCGCTCTGCCCGCGCGGGCCGCCCGCCGCGCCCGCGGGGCCGCCGCCCGCCGCGGCGTCGCCCGGCGGCCGCGGGCGGCCCCGGCGCGCGGGGCGGCCACGGGCCGCCCGCGGGCCCGCCGTGCCGCAGCGCGGCGCGGGGGCGGCGGGTTCGCTCGGGGTCGGCGTCGCCGCGCTCGGTGCCCAGGATGGGCGGCGAGGGAGCGGGGGGGAGGGGGGGAGGCGAGGTGCAGCGGGGGCCCATGGCCCATGGCAGGAAGCCCCCTGCTTGCCTGCAGGGTGCCCTGGGCTTCTCGGGTGTCGATGGTCTTGCGATGGGAAGCGTGATGCCCCCACAGCAAAGGCAATGGACGTCCTGGGGTCTCAGGGTTGCGTTTCTTGTGGAAGGTTTCTTGTGGTCGGGCCCCCAGTCAACCCGTATCAGAAGGATGCGCGGTAAGGATACAAGGACCCTTGGGGGCCCATGTGAACGTTTTTTTCGAGCGAGGCTGGCCAGCGAAAGTAGCTAAGGATGGGCCGGAGGGGCAAGGATGCAAGGGCGCCATTGGGAAGATTGCCCATCCTTGCTACGCGGGTTGACTGTGTCCTTCCCTCGTCGCCACGGCTGGATTCTCTTCGAAATGCTGGTTGGAACCAATCCCGGGAAAGGTCCCAGAAGTAGCGTTGTCGGTATTTCTTGGTTTTCCACCGCAGGGTCGTGGGATACAGCGTGACAGGGGAGTAGGGACGCGCTGTAATGATGCTGGGACCTTGGACGCGCAAGTTTACCCCCTCTCAGCGAGAATGGCCAGCTATAGTGGCTGAGGATTGGCCGACGATGCAATGATGAGCGAGTGCCCTTGGGAAGCTTCCCACCCGTTTGATCCAATCTGACTGACGAAGCTCTTTTTGGGCCCACAAGAAACATAGTGCACGAGGGGCGCTGGAGGAGCGACTGTGGCAGGACCGAAGGAACAGCGAGTCCCTTCCGAACTCGAACTGGCCATTACGACGACAACGAGAGGGAGGACGCGGAACGGGCAGGAGGAGGAGAAAGGCGAGAACGGAGATGAGTTGGACCTGACTTTCGGCGGCTAGCGAGGGGGACATGAGAAGGAGAAGGCCTTCTCAGAATGCAGCGGGGCTTCTCAGAAGCCCTCACTCCTCCTGAGAGGTTTTTGCGTCTTCGGGGAAGGCTCAGAAAATATCTCGGAAGGCCCGGGGGCTTCTAAGCCTCCGCCCCTTCTCGCTTCCCCCCTGGCTCGCCGCCGACAGGAGATCGCCTCGCTTGGCGCGACCGTATCGGGGGGCGTCAGCTGACCACCTCGCCGATCCTCGCTCGATGGGAAATCTGCGCACTGTGTCGCAAGCGCTCTCCTGGAGTTCTGCGCCTGGGGGCCGTTTTCTCGGGATGGATCCCGGACGAAGCACTGCCACCAGGGCGGAGGGAGGTCTGCGCCCGCGGCTGAGACAAAACATATCGGAGGATTGATTCCTGGGACTGGCCACCCAGGGCTCAAAGTAAACGGTGTTCTGGCGACTTCGTGGGCCGTTTTCGTTTTGTTTCCGTTTTGCAGCAGAGGCGGAGCGGGGACGCCGCGAGGGAAAACAAAGACAGCACGAAGACGCCAAAGCACCCGTTCGCTCGAGCTCTGTGGCCATCTCACCGATCTTGGGCGGGCCCATCCTGGGCCATGATCGGTGTACGTGACCTCAGCGAGGCGGGGATGTATCCTTCGCCGCCGCCTGGGGATCGATCTGCGAGGACCTCGGCAGGCGGTGGACATGGATGTGGATATGTCTGGGCCCCCTGGGGCCAACACAACCCCAGGCTGTGGATGTGTATGAAAATCCCAACCAGGAAGGCGAGGCTCCGATCCTAGGCTCAGGATGGGCGGGGCCTGGCTGTGGTGTGGTGGACTGTTGACGTCCCCCGAGCCGTCGGCGTGGGAGCGGGCAGCATGGCGCTGGAGCGAGGCACCCGAGCTGGCGCAGCGGTGGGCGGCGCCCTGCTGGCCTTCGGCGCCCGCGCCGCGCTCGCCGCTGCGTTCCCGCTGCTCGCGGGCGACGCCGGTGGCGTCGACGGCAGGCTCGTGGACGCGCTGCTTCCGGTGGCGCTGGCCCTGACGGTGATCAGCGGCACCGTAATGGGTACGGACCAACGGGTAGTTTGGGAAGTTGCCGAAAGTTGCAATTTTAGGGCCTCTGTCTGGCACTGCAGCGTTGCCGTTACATCGGGGAGGGTTGGGCCGCCTTGTCTTTGGCCAAAGTACCCGTCAGTGGAGTCCCCGTTGGGGGGCGCTGAGGTGATTGCCGCCCAGGCGGAGCCCACCAGTCGAGTAGCAAACAATTGCATCCACATCACTTCTCTTTCGGAACTCCGCGCGAGTCTCGTGGGGATCGGCGCCGGGGCCCTCCTGGCGGCGCCTGCGGCGCCGCCCCTGAAGCGCTCTGCGAGCCAGTGAGGTGGTCCAGCGCCCATCCACGAAGCCCGCGTGGAGCTCCAACAGTTCTCGGAGGCGTAGAGGTTGACACCAACACCAATATCGGCGGTGTGCCTCCACCGATGGAAGATGCTCCCGATATCGGTGATGGTGGGAACATTCGGGCTTCCTCGGTGGCCGAAATATGACCACCAACACCAGAATTCAGAATCATCTTCCCCTGGTGGAGGCAGTCCTTTGCGTTGGTGTTGCTGCACAGTGAAGGCCTCCAAAGTTACTCCGAGTTAATTCTTTACGCTTCGCGTATCCCCACCAGCCCATCTCAAAACAGCCACTCTTGCGAAGCATGCCGACAGTCGTGTTTTTCAGGCGTGTTTCCGCCTGCCCCCGCATATCTCCCGTGTTCCTCCTTCCTCCCGCCTCCTTGTACATCCTCCTTGTGGTGGGAGCGGGAAAAGGACGAGGCGGAGGAGGAGGGAGAGAAAGCGCTCCTCGTGGTTTGAGTCGTTTGGGGTTTCTCGTCCTGGTGTGAGTCGTTCGGGCCCTTCTTCCTGGTGTGAGTCGTTCGGGCTCTTCGTGGTGTGAGTCGTTCGGGCTCTTCGTCCTGGTGTGAGTCGTTCGGGCTTCTCGTGGTGTGAGTTGTTCGGGCCCCTCGTCCTGGTGTGAGTCGTTCGGGCCCCTCCTCCTGGTGTGACTCGTTCGGGCTCCTCGTGGTGTGAGTCGTTCGGGGCCCGCGTCGTGGTGTGAGTCGTTCGGGCTCCTCGTGGTGTGAGTCGTTCGGGCGCCTCGTCCTGGTGTGAGTCGTTCGGGCCCCTCCTTCTGGTGTGAGTCGTTCGGGCTCTTCGTGGTGTGAGTCGTTCGGGCCCCTCGTCCTGGTGTGAGTCGTTCGGGCTCCTCGTGGGGCCTCTTGGGGGCCTCTTGGAGCCTCTTGGGGCCTCTTGGGGGCCTCTTGGGGGCCTCTTGGGGCCTCTTGGGGGCCTCTTGGGGCCTCTTGGGGCCTCTTGGGGGCCTCTTGGGGGCCTCTTGGGGGCCTCTTGGGGGCCTCTTGGGGGCCTCTTGGGGCCTCTTGGGGCCTCTTGGGTGCCTCTTGGGGGCCTCTTGGGGGCCTCTGAGGGGCTCTTGGGGGCCTCTTGGGGGCCTCTTCGAGGCCTCTTGGGAGCCTCCTGGGGGCCTCTTGGGGCCATCTTGGGGCCTCTTGCGACCTCCTCAGAAGTGCAAATGAGCGCTGCTCCCTGAGAAGGGCAAAATGAGCCCAAAACCTGCGTAAAATCAATGATTTTGCTATGAAGGAAGAGGAGCGCTGCCCCCTCAGAAGGCCAAAATGGGGCCGAAACCGTAGTAAAATCAATGATTCTGGCTTCAAAGAAGAGGAGAGGGTTTTTTCTGGGTCCCCCCGTCGGGGCCAGAATCCTCGTGAGGGGTGTCGTTTTTTAGCCCTCCTAGGAGTCGAAATTGACCCCCCTGACGACCCGCCGGACCCCCTCTCCAGGCCCAGGGGGAGGGGGTAAGGGGAGGGGTAAACCCCTCCCCGAAGGGGAAGAGGGGGGGTTGAGGACAGAGAGAGCTCCCTAAACCACTCACGCCCAAAGGGCTGGTGGGATTCATAAGCGTCGGGGGGGCGTCACCCCCGCCGACAGCCCCACATCGACCCCCCGTCGCGGGCAGCCACCGCGCGCTGAAGGCGCTCCGACCCCCGTCGCAGCGCGACAGCGAGGCGAGGTTGCCGCCCGTCGAGGAGGCACCCCCACACGCCTTGAAAGAAATCCAGAGCATGTTTGTGCTGTTGTTTGCTGCTCGAGCCACAGCTGCGCGGCGAGCCGTCCCAGCAGCGCTGACCCGTCGGCGCTCGCGCGGGTGCTGCTGGCCTTCGCGCTCGGCGCGCTGGGGTCCCTGCTGGGCGCCGCGTGCTCCTTTGCCGCCGCGGGGCCACTGGGTATCGGGGCCGACGAGGCGGCGCGGGCCGCGGGGTGCATCGCCGCGACCTACGTGGGCGGCTCCGTGAACTTCGTGGCCGCGGCGCGCGCGGTGCGCCTGCGGGCGGAGTCCTTCGGGGCGCTGGTGGCCGCCGACATGCGGGGCGACGCCACCTGTCGGGGAAACGTGACACTCGAGCAAGCCAGAACACGAATTTGCCGACATGTTTTGACGAGCGCGTCCTAGATTTTGACAGTCCGATTTTCGTGGGATGTTCGCAGCGGGAGATCGCGTCAAGTTTCAGATTGGGCCTCGTCATTTTCATGATGGCCCCGTCAAGCCATTTCGAGTCTCCCTTGCACGAGTCTTACGTCCCCCTTGCACGAGTCTTACGTCTTACGTCTCCCCGATCCGGGCCGGGCGCAGCTGTCAGAGGAGGACCAGTTGAGGCCATTGGTTAGCTTGCCTCACCGGGGGCCTCGTAACCACGGCTGAGCGCACCTCGGAGCATTGGTGCGTTGGAAGCCTGGGTGGGGTTCGGGGACCGAAATCGAGTTGCTGTTATCTCAACTCGCCCTGCTGCGAATGTTGGGCGCAGGAGATCGGTGTACGGTAAGTTCGTGTCTTGTCGATTCGGTGACGGCCCCAGCGAGTGTGTTCACGGTTGAGCGCCGCCGATGTTTCAGAATCGGCCAATCTGGAACGATTTGGAGATCGAAGCGCCGCCGAACGTTGAATGTTGAACGATTCACGCGGTGGCTTGGCCGGGAGGGTCTAGTCTAAGCGCACCGATTTTGGGGCCGAGGGCGCTGCCAGAGGCCGCCGTGGCTTACTCGGGGGGCCTGCCTAGACTACCTACAGGGGGTTGTCTGTGCGCACCCCGAAGCTTTACCGGCACGCGATCGAACAGCGAACAAAGCAATTCGTGGGAGGTCTGGGGCTGGGTCTTGGTCGAAAGCCGTCCAAATCTGGTTTAGTCCCGCTTATTCCAGTCTAGTCCCGCTTACCCAGACATGATAGCGCCGTAAAAAAAAGACGACGGGCATTTGTTTCCTTATTTCCAGCTTTTTGGGAGGCTTCGCCGGGCTCTGGGACCGTCAGAAGACGTTGCCAGGATGACAAACTAGTCCCAGGGAAAGGGTCGGGACGTCTGGGGGGCCCTTACTAGAAACTACCAGGACGTCGCATGTGTGGGGAATCCTGCTCAACCCCTGACTTGGATCTGGCGTACTGGCCTCTGAATGTGATCTAGTAGCCTGCAATCCCTTTTGTTCGAAGAACTCCCAGAAGTGATTCCTCCTCAGAGTTGGCGGGGCGGGGCCCATGGGACAACAAAATACCGTCCGAGGTACGGTCGGAACGCTCTCAGAGCCTTCCGGAGCGCTCAGGAACGGCCGCGTCGCCCGACACATTATCCAGAACCGCGGGATCTCAGACATCCCCGATGCTGTTTTCCGAGTCTGGCCTCGTCTTACCTGGGGCTGGCGTCGCCCGACTTCTGCCTCATGGGCCTCTACTTCGCAGGGCTCGCCGCGGCGGCCCGCAGCGCGCGCCTCCGCCGGCTGCTGCCCGAGCCCGCCGAGCGCGCGGCCGCCCTCGGCGCCGCGGCGGGCGCAGCCTCGGCTGCGCCGCGGCGCGCCGGCCTCGCCCGCGCGGCGCTGCTGTCGCCTCTGGCCGCCTGGGGCGCGCTCCGGGCGAGTGCCCCGCTGGCCGGTCTTCGGAGGAGAACGGGATGCCAGGCATGCCCGCGTCGTAGACCAGAGTCAGGGCGGGAGGTTTCTGCCCACAAGGGGGGCCTCTGCGGGGCCCCTGCTGGCTCCCGGGGCAGGAGGAAGAGCCGGTCCTGCCTCCGCGGAGGCCCTCGCCGCGAGGATGCGGGACGCACCCCGTGACAGGTCGAGGGAGCAGCGGGGTCCACATCTCTGGGTTTCCCCAGGTCTTCTCGGCGGCTCGGCCGGGGCCAGCACCGCTGCCGTCACGGCTTGCTCTTGGCTCGCCGGCTGGCTGACGCGGCGGTGTGCCGGTGGTTCGGCGGGCGCCGTCGCCGTTTTGTGCCGGTGGAGCGGCTGCTTGCTGATGCTGGTGTTCTTCGCGTCGATCGGGGCGCAGGCCCTCGGAGGAGAACAACAATAATCGAATAAGGACAAAACGCCACAAGCACAAGCTGGCGCCCCGCGTGGATTCCTTGGATCCGCGCTGGGACCCCCCGCTAGCGCCGCCGATGCCGCCCCTGGCGCGCTCCGCGCGCCAGGGAGCGGCGTCGGCGCAAATCCAAGAAATCCGCGCGGAGCATGCGCATGGTTTTGCCGGTCCCGATCCGTCCATCAGCATCGTCGAACCAATCCTCAGTGGGCTGTGGTAATTCAGCCCCACCAGCCACCCCCCCAGGTGGGGATAACTCCCGCGAGACACGAAGGGGATCTCATATCCCAATCAAGGGTGGGTAAGTCGGCCAGTGGGGCCCAGCCCACGACAGTGGAGATGGGGATCGGCTGGACGGTGCTCATTTCTAGGCTCGGATCCCCGAGCTGCTCACGTCCAGCGCCTCGTGGGTCGGCTTCGCCGCCGTGTGCCTCCTGGCTCACGCCGTGGCGCTGCTGAGCGGGGCCGTGGCCGCGAACGCGCTGCTGCGCCGCGCGCCGCGGCTGGCCCCGGTCGCTGGGTCGGTCAGCCTGGACGAGGTGCTGGTGGCGTCGAACGCGAACGTCGGCGGCGCCGCGACCGCCGCGGCCTTCGCTGGCGCTCGGAGGAGGAGAACGTACCGCTACCGCTACCCTTGCCTCTGCTGGGAGGCCTTTGTCGCCACAGCTGGATTCGCTTCGACGTCCGGGGTCAGAGCGCATCCCGGGAGAGGTTTGGGGAATGGCGGCGCTGCCGGTATTTTTCGGTTCCCTCAGGCGCGACGCTGGGCAGACCAGACCTAGTGCTGCCCGCCACTTGCAGCGGCATCCTGGGGTATGCCGAAGAGGAAGAAAACGGCACACGGGCACAGATTTCGGGAGCCCTGCGAGGATGGCTTGGATCGGTGCATGGGCCTCCCTGGCGGCGCCTCTGGCGCCGCCCCAGGCGCGCTCTGGGCCCAGTGAGGAGGGTTCACCGCCGACCCACGATATCCGCGCGGACTTTCGACAATTTATGCTCATGCCCCGTGCTTCTTCTTCTTCTCAACATGGAGCGGGTACTGCCGCCGGAGTCGGCCTTTCCAGCCTGCTGGGGGCTGGCCCGGGCTAAGAGCGAGGCGGTCGCAGAGACTCGATCCAAGGCTCACTGGCTCATCTTCGTCCTCTTCGCTGTCTTCTGCCCGCGCGCGTTACCAATTGTTTTGCACATGTTCCAGTTTCGAGCGCTGCTCATGTCAATGCCACCTGCCTCGATGTGTCCCCTTGTGCGGTTTGGGTTATATATAGAGTCCTTGTCGAAATTCGAGTATGGCGGGTCGGATGCGGGTCTGGAAGCGTGATCAAGTGTAGTCGAGAAGGGTGTACTTACGAGGGGAAGGCAGCAACATAAGCGATCGCGCCGTTGTATTACTTTCGGCCGTATTGCGCCGCGACGTGGAAGGCATCATCGTTGTCACCACCGGCAGCATGTGTATGGTGGCATGTTATCCCCGCGCGCCTGGGGCCCGTCTGTGCAATCTAGCGGGCCTCAGAGTCGTCTGCAGTCTTGGACAGAGGCCAGTGCATTGTGCATGCAGTTGCTGGTTTGCTTGAGTCAGGCTGCTGCTTGGCGCTTCCCTCAGTTGCGATCACTCTGCTCTGCACGAGTCTGATCGGCAAACAGGGACATGGTCGGCCAGTTCACCCGCTTGAGCAAGGTCGTTGCTGTAGTCGTCCGGTGTTTTGCCAGTGAGCCGCAACCTTGGGGCGCCGAGCGTCCGAGGGGCGCCAACGGAGGCGGGCCTAGGGTATTGAGACCGCCCCGGAGCACTTGGGCGCCTCTCGAGGCCAGCCGGGACTACCTGGGGGGGGGGGCTGACTGTGCGCAACCCGAGGCCTTACAGTCTGTGCCCGCAGCCTGGCTCTTGGCGAGCCCCGCGCGCATCCGCAGCACCAGCATGCTGTCTGGCGAGCTCTGGGGCCGCCTGCGGGACCTGCTGGACACCGCCGAGGACGACGGCGCGCTGCCGTTCAGCCTCGACGCCCACGCCGTGAAGTCAGGGTCCACGCGCGGCCTCTGCGAGGCGTCGCCGTGATGAGTCGGGGCAACGTGAGGGGGGATGTGCTCGAGGTTCGAGTGTATCCTGGCTGCTTTCCAGCCTCTGGGTGCGTTTCAGCAGCTGCGCCTCGCCGAGATTGTTCTGGGCGTGCCCGGATCGTCCCGAACGGCCGCCGGAGAGCCGAGTTATGATAGCCCGAAAACCAACAGGTAATGATACGGGGGGGATCATCTCAGGGGGAGGCGCATCGACTCCAAATCGCCGATTCCAGATCGATGTTTCCCCCGAAAGCTGTTCCCACAAGGAAGTAAACGTGTCCCGAGGGCAACGGGTCCTAGTTTTCCTGAGATTTTCCTGAGGACCAGCTCTTCCCCGTGAGCCGTGGGCCCGTGGAGGGGGCCCCAGGACACCAGAAGCGGGGAAGCCACTTCCAGGACCCCTCTTTCTCCAGGGCCCGCCTCGTTCGTGCCAAGAGGTGGGCGAGCAGGTCCTGCGGAGGGCGGTGGCCGAGCAGGTGGAGCGCAGCGGCGCCCGCCTCCTCTCGAGGCGCCGCGCGGGGGCCGGCGGCGCGGCGCGGCTGCCGCTGGACGACCACGCCCTCGGGCGCTTGTTCGACGCGCTTGGGCTGGACGGGCACCTGCGGAAGCACCCGCGGCCGCTGGAGGCCTGGGCCAAGGCTCAGCATCGCCTAACCTGTCCCCGTCCCAAGTGGGCCATGGCATCACTCCACGAACTCCGAAGGAACAACCACATAGTTATGATATCGGCTCCGGGCCCACGCCCCCCGCTCCCCGCCAGATGGGATGGGTCCGAGGGTCCCTCGGGCATCCCGTTCCCAGATGTGATGGCCGGACGACGCCGACGACGACGACGACGACGTGACAGGGGGGGTCCAGACCCTGGATCAGGCGTGCCCACCTGGGAGGGTAAGTCGACCAGTGGGGCCAGAGCCACGCCAGTGGAGATAGTCGGGCGGGGCCAGGACAAGGATACATCGGTTCCAGACCGTTCTGGAACGGTCTCAGAGCGTTCTGGAGCGCTCTGCCATGGCCGCGTCGCCGGGAATGCCCTCTGGAGCCGCCGTATCTCAGAGATACCCGATGTGTCCCTGTCCGCTCTTCTCCCTGCCCTGGCCTCGTCTCACATAGGGGTCCGTCAACGGTGCTCCAGGCGGAGGTGGTCCGTGCGCTGGCCGGCGAGGCGCACCGCGCCTGCGAGCTGGAGGCCAGCGCCCACGCGCGCGGCGGGCGGGGCTGGCGCTGCGGGGCCTCGCTGGTGGGTCGGGGATCGAAAAAGTGTTGGCGCGCCGCGCATCCCCGCCAGCCCATTCAGGAGCCCTGCCCACGTGAGCCGACGGGAAATGGAAAGCAGAGACGCACATGGTGAAACAGAGCGGTCGAAGAGAGGAGGGGGAGGAATGTGTTGAGGCATGTTGGAAGCTATCTTGGAGCATCGCAGGCCTTCTTGGAGCTATGCCTTTGGGGGGCGTCTTGGGGTCATCTTGGGGCTTCTTCGGGGCATCGTGGGGCCCTCTTGGGGCTCTTTGGGGGGTCTTGGGGCCCTCTTGTGGCCCCTCTTGGGGCACTCTTGGGGCTGGCTTGGGGCTCTCCTGGGAGCTTCGGAGGGCCTCTTGGGGCTGTCGTGGAGGGTGTCGGTGGAAAGAGGGGGGTCCTAACGTTTGGTCCCCCCTCTGGCGCCATCAAAAAAGCCTCTTGGGGCGCTCTTGGGGCCCTCTTGGGGCGATCTTGGGCGCTCTTGGGGCTATATTGGGGGCGTCTTCGGCCCTTCTTGGAGCCATCTTGGGGCCATCTTGAGGCTTCAAAAGCGCATCGGAAGCGAAAAGGCGACAAGGCCAACATCATTGGTTGTCACCAGGTGTTTGGAGGATTTTGGCTTGTCGGTTAGGTCTAGAGGGGTCTCCACAATATCTTGGATCCGTCTTGTGGCCTTCTTGGGGCCTCTTGGAGGCATGCTGTTAACTATCTTGAGCCTTGAGCAATTTTGGAGGCCATCTTGAGCTCTCTGGGGCCTTCTTGAGGCATTTTGGGCAATCTTGGACGCCCTGGCCGCTCGCGCTCCGCCCAACCCCGTCCAGGTCCAGGGGAGAGGGTAAGGGGGAGGGATCAAGCCACCCACCCGCCCGCAAGCCGTCTAGCTCACTCCCACCCGCCCTCCCTACACATAGTAACACCCGAGCCTGAGCATGTTCAGCGGTCGTCTTTGGATGGACAGCTATTGGGAACCAGAGCCGACCCCAGGTGGGCGACGCTTGGGCGAGGTGTGCCACGCAGCGCGCCAGGTACGCCACGCCACGCAGCGCGCCAGGTGTGCCACGCAGCGCGCCACGCAGCGCGCCACGCAGCGCGCCCCTGGGGCCCGAGCGTGCCAGGCACGCCTGGTGCGCCAGATACGCCACGTGCTCTGAGTGCGCCAGGTGTGCCGCACACTCCAGCCGCGTCAGGTGCGCCGCGTTCGGGGAACGTGCAGAGTGCGTCAGGTGCGCCTGCGCACGTGACAGCACACATCTGGAAACATGTCGGCCCCCGCCATCCTTGTCGAAAACCGATGCCCATCGTTGTGTTTGGTGGGCCTGCGCACAGCAGGCCGCGCGTCACCATCCCCGCGGTTCCTGTCAAACACCATTTGACAGCGATCGCGGGATGGCCGCGCATGATTCAGAATTAGCCGCGAGGTGCATGTTGTATTTTTTGTGTCAGGGATGGTAGCCCTGCGCACAGCAGGGAACATGCTGGCACCCCCGCCGCCATTGTCAAAAACAAAACAAAGTGTTCGCGGGCCTCACGATCATGACTCAAAACTTTGCCCCAAATTCGTGGGGGGGGCGTATCTGGTTGGAGAGAGGTTCTTTTGGAAGAGGAAAGAAAGATCTCGTTAGACCGCCTGTCGCCCAGAGGGCTGGCGGGATGCCATGAACATAGCTGGCATCGCTTGGGCGTGTGTTTTTTCCCGGCGAGGACATCGAGAAGCATCCTGGAGCATTTGGCAAAACATGCAAGCACGAAACTGAGAAACGCACGGGGAATGGACGTCCGAGCGACGGTGAGCATAAAGATTCGGATCGGCGCGCCAGGGGAGGCGCCAGAGGCGCCACTAGGGGGCCCCAGCGCCGATCCGCGCGGACCTCTGAGTTTTCATGTTTACGGCATTGTTTGCTCCCTTAGGTGGAGGACCTGGCCGCTGGGCTGGTCGAGTTGCACTCGGGCGCGGCGCTGGAGGATCAGCGAAGGAAAATATACCGATACCGCTACACACTTCCCGCGTTTTCGCCTGTTTGGGCCTCCTGGGAGGCCCTCGTCGCCACGGCTTGATTCGCTTCGAAATCCTGGTCAGAGTGCACCCCTGGAGAGGTCCGGGGAGTAGGTGTATGGGTAGATTTTGGCTTCCGCAGAGGATCTCCAGCGATATGACTTGTTCAATCCCTACGGTTTGTCTTCGTTTTCGGTTTTGTCGGGCCCTGGTCCATCAGAAGTTGGTCCAGGGCGAAAAATTGATATCGGGGCACCTCTGGGGGCGCGCATTGAACAATTCATGTCAGAGGATCCGCCCAGAGGAGGGCATGTCGAGATTGCGGCGGCCTTTCCTGGCATTCTTCTCGTCGTTTATTGGGCATCCTGGGGGCTGTTCGTCGCCACAGCTGGGTCCGCCCCGAGAAGGGGGTCAGGACGGAGCCCGGGAGGGGTCCGGGGACCGAATTTGAAAGGATCTGGCCGGGCGGGAGAGCCGCCGTGGTCTCAGCTGGCCCTCCTCCGACTGAGGATCCGCACGGCGCCTGGCTGGGCGCGCCAGAGTACTGCTGCGCCTCCGACTGGGACTGTCCAGGCCTCCCAGGTGGGGCCGGAGCGGGTGTGGTCGGAGGATCGGCGAGTGCGGTGTTATCCTCCGACCCGATCCACGCCCCAGACCTCCGAAGTCGTGAGTTCCTGTCAGCGTGGTTCCCTCGAGGTCTAGACCCCTTCCTGAGGACCAGCTTTCTGACTGTCCTGGAGCCCGGTGATCGCCGCCGACCAAGCCATCCCAACCCAACCCGAAGGCCCTGGTTTGCCCTGCATTTCCAGTGGGGTGGGAGAGTCGGGGAGCATTGAGAAAACACATATGAAGCCCGTCCCCCCCCCCCGAACCCGAAATTCAAATTCGGATCTTCAGGTCGGGCTGGGGTGGTCTGGTGGGGAGTCGGGTGAAGGCCCACGGAGGCTGACAATCCCCAGACCTTCGCGTCGTGGTGTTTCACGACGAGGGGGGGTATGGCTCTCGGGCAGTTAGAAGCCTGGTTCTCTAGCGGCCCTTCGGGGCGATCTGGACACCCTCCGATCGCCCTTGGCGAGGCGCAGCTGCTGGAGAGCATCCCGGAGGCTGGGAGAGCCCAGGGATCCGACGAAACATTCGGACGAAGACCTCATTCAGGTTCGGGGCGATCCGGACGCCCTCTGATCGCCCTCGGCGAGGCGCAGCTGACGGAAAAGGCATCCCGGAGGCTGGGAGAGCCCAGGGAGCCGACGAGACCTTCGGACGACAACCTCCTTTGGGAGGCCTGGAGGCTACCCTTCTTCGCCCGGGCGGCCGGACGCGATCTTGGTGTCCCACTTGCGCGCCGGGAGCGCGAGCGCCATCGTTTCGCGGCTGTGCGAGCTCTGCAAGGCGTGGGAGGGATGCGGAGGATCACTGACGCGCGCGTTGTCTTACGTGCGTGCCACTCCTTCGTTTCTGCTCAGATGCCTCTCATCAACGTCTGACCTATCCGCATCCCCAGTGTGCCATGGTATCTCAGCGCCACAAGCCCCACGGCTGACACGCGCGTCGTCTTACGTGCGTGCCACTCCGTTTTTGCTCAGATGCCTCTCAGCCTCGTCTGACCTATCCGCATCCTCACTAGGCCATGGTATCTCAGCGCCATAAGCCCTACAGCTGACACGCGCGTCGTCTTACGTGCGTGCCACTTCTTTGTTTTTGCTCAGATGCCTCTCAGCATCGTCTGATCTATCCCCATCTCCACTGGGCCATGGTATCTCAGCCCCACAGGCCCACCCCGATGGGGATGTGTCCCGCGAAACGCGAATGGAGCAGCGTACATCCGCACCGAGGGTGGTGGGTCGACCAGTGGGCCCAAGGCCATGCCAGTGGGGATAGGGAGCGGTTAAACAATGCTCAATCGTAAGCACGCTAGTGGGGTCGTTTGGTCGGCCGTGACATTGCGATTGTTTTTGCTCTTCGACAGGCGCAGCCGCTCGGGCCGCGGGAGCTTCACGACACGCTCGGGTCGGAGCTGCCCGCGCTGAGCAACATGCGGCTCCTGGTCTTCGTGCAGGCCCTGCACTTGCTGTGCCGGCCATTCTCGGGGGACGCCGGCTGACCATCCTCGCCATAGCAGGCGGGTCCTGAGGGCATCGTGTCCTGAGGTTGTTCGCCGTTCTCAGTTTTCCAGTGGCCTCCACAGGCCCCATGACTGTCAAGGATGCTTTGGGGGAAGGCGGGCTTGCCCCTCTACAGGAGGAGTATTCAAAAATAGTGAAAATCATTATTCATTTGTTCTTCCAAGATCCTAAGATTTGGGGACTCGGGGCGAAGATCTTGTCCCCAGGCCCTGGGCCCAGGACCCGCCTGCGTCATGCCAGGACCACCTCCCCGAGCGTGGCCGCGCCCCTGCTGGGGCCAGGGTCGGCGTGCATGCAGACCTCCCCGCGCCCTGGCAAAAAGTCACGGCGGGAGCTTCCCCGTGAACTTTCAGCCCTCCTCCCCTCCTCCCCTCCTCCCTCCCCTCCTCCCTCCTCCCGCCTCCCGCCTCCCGCCTCCCGCTTCCTGCCTCCCTCCTCCTACCGCCGCCCTCCGCCCTCCGCCCTCGGGGCCCCCCCGAGCACCAGGCCCCAGGGACTGCAAAAACAGATGGCCGGGGAGGAAGCGCTGGTCCTGGGGACGGGGTCCAGACCTCTGGCGGTGGGCACTGTGAGAAACACGACCCCGGCGGTCTGGGTGCGTGGCTCCCTGGCAAAGCCAGGAGGGGTGCCGGCGCCGGTCCTGGGGACGGGGTCCAGACCTCATGGCGGTGGGCACTGTGAGAAACACGACGCCGGCGGTCTGGGTGCGTGGCTCCCTGGCCAAGCCAGGAGGGTGTGAAAGCCCGGTTCTGGGCCCGGGATGGGCGTGGTCAGGATCGGCGCAGCGGTCAGCTGACGTCCCGCGTCCTTCGGCCTCCACGTGCTTGCGGGTCATCGCGAGAGAAACGTCGGCACGATTGTCGGAGGCCCGCGCCGACTTTGGTCGGCGCTGGACCGCCTGGCGGCCTCCGGCGCTGCTCCTAGTCGGAAGCTGGAACATATACATTACCAGTGTCGGGTGAGCGTAAGACCCGGGTTTGCCAGGACTCGGGTTCGCCATCGTTTTTTGACGACCGCGCCTCGGATTTTGACGAGGAGGAGTTTCGTGGGATGTCTGCAGCGGGAGGCCTCGTCAAAATGCAGGCTCGGCCTCGTCGTTTTTTTGACGACCTCGTCGAGGATTTCCGAGTCCCCTGTACCCAGGTCTTACGTCCCCCTGACAGTGGCGGGGTCGGTTTCAAGCCCAGGAACTTTTCAGGGTTGGGGACGACGTGGGGGTGGTGTGGTGTATACTTCTCCCCCGTTTTCCAAGGGAAACAACGAAAAATGTATACACCAGGATCCCGGATACACCAGGATCCGCGTTCCTGTGCGAATTTCAGTGCAGGGTCGGAAAAAGCGTCGGTGTATAGAGCTCGTTTCCCTACCTGGCGCACTCTTCGCGCCATGGAGGGCGTGTCCAGCGCCGATCCACAAAGTCCGCGGGGATCTCTGACAGTGTACGTTTATGCAGCCAAGCCGCTTCACAAGGAGAAGTATTTTTCCTAGGGCACTCGTGCACATCACCCTCCGCCACTGGCCAGGGGCTTCCATCTTCGGCTTCAGCTTTGGTGTCCAAGGGCCCTTGCACCCTTAGCGCGATTCCTTATGCTCCGGCCTCGCCAGGGAGGGGGGAGGGGATCCGCGGGGATCTCCAACAGTTCATGAGTACGTCGCTGCCCTCGTCGGTTCCGTTGTCTTTTTGCCATTGTTTTACCAGCCTCGAACGTATCCGTATCCCCAAGATTGACACGCCAAAAGGCGATGACAATCTTAGGGATTCGCCCTCAAAAAATAAGGGAATCCCTAAGATTGGCATCGTGATGAGGAGGTGCCCAGCATAGGGATAGGGATATGCTCCAGGCCGGTAAGTTGTTCTCGGCGAGGACGACGCAAAAAGAAGAGGAGGAGGAGGAGGAGGTTCGCGAGGATTCCTTGCGATCCCCTTCTTTTTCCTCCTTCATTGCGAATGCCCAGTAGCCTGGGAAAGCAGTCGTGCACGCACGCCGCCCCCGAAAGATTCTTAGGGCCAAGTGCCACCCGCGGGCGGGACTTCCAATCGGCGGAGGCACTCCCCGCGGCCGGGGATGCCCCGTGTATCACATTTCGGCGTGGTTCCTTCGTGTGCTTGGCTTTCGGAGGAGTCGTTGGAGCTTCGGGCCCTCCCCTCCTTCGCCCTCCACGCCTTCCCACTCCTCTCCTCTCCTCTCCTCTCCTCTCCTCTCCTCTCCTCTCCTCTCCTCTCCTCTCCTCTCCTCTCCTCTCCTCTCCTTCGTAGGTCAGGGGCTACCCCACGACGCGGTCCTCGGTCGCGTCGGCGGTGGTGGCGGCCGTGGCGGCCGCGCGCCTCGCGTCGCTGCCCCTCGAGACCAGCGAGCAGCTCGCGGACTTCCGGTCATCCCCGTTCCTGACGGAGCAGGACCGCAGGGCCCGATTCGACCCGACTCGGCATCGATTGAGCTCCGAGGCTCGAGGTTTTCGAGCTCAAGGTTGTGATGTTGTGTTCTTCGTCCAGCATGACAGTAAGCCAAGGAAAAGTTGTGTGCCTGAGGTGATCCAACAGATCTGCATGTGTGTATACATATATATATATATATATACACATGTGTGTATGTGTTTCTGTGTGTATGCGGTCATGGCTCTGCAACGGCAGGGTGCGCAGGTTCAAGGCTTTCCAGGTTTTCGACGTTTCCTGGAGGTTTCCCTGCTTCGGGATGCGTTCCAGCAGCTGTGCTTCGCAGAGGGCGTTCCAGGGGCGCCCTGGCCGTCCCGAAAGGCCGCTACCGACTCGAGTTACGACCCGGAAACCAAGTGACGCTTCAGCGCCCGTTTTGGTCCGATCGATACGATTCGATGTCGGTGTCGGCCTGTCGGGTCCGATTTCACCTTGCCTATCCGACAATCCGATGCGGCCCGATGCTCGGATGGCTCTGTTATCGTTGTGCATCCTGGCGCGGCCGGTTCGGCTCGACTCCGACTCCCTGACGATGCAGCCCGATTCGATGCACGTTCACGATCCGATTCTATTCATCAGTCCGGTGCTGACCGGTCCGACCTCGAGAGGTGTAGAATGAATGTCCTGTGCCCGATGGCCAAAAGGCAGATTTATATCGCTGTTCGTCCGCCAGGGATCTAAGGCAGACCTAGGACGATGATGCGAATCGCTCCAGAGCTCTCCACAGCGCTCTCTGGAGCGTCCTGGAGCGCTCTGATTTTCGACCGACTAGCTCTCAGAGATTTTCGCTGTATCTCGATCCAGATTTGCCTTCATCCTGCTTCGTCTCAGGATCCAGACTTCGTAGTGGGAATGTGGCATATTGGGTCGGAGGATCGCTCCGCATCCCCGCTGCACCGGCGATGCATATTTATCTGGAGCCTGAATTGTTCCACGTAAGTCCTGATTTTTCTAAGCGTAAACCCCTGGATGTCTGGACATGCTTCCCCGAGCCAGTCTGTCATCCCAAGTCTCGTTCTGCTTGCCCAGGAAACCAGCGTTAATTCGAAACCCTGCGTGGTGATTTCTGTCACGAGGATGGAAGGTTTGGCTTTCGGGTCAAAACTTGAGTTTCTGGCAGGCGCGAATGTGTGGCGATCCGGGCAGTCCCAGGACGTGCTCGGCGAGGCGCAGCTGCTGGAAAGCATCCGGAGGATGGAAGGGCCCCAGGGCAGCTAGAACGTTTCTCCGCTGTCCGTCCTGCGGCGCGACCTGGACCGCGCGACGATGGAACCGACGAGACCGACGGTCGGAAACCTCATGTAAGAGCCTTCCAGGCTACCCCTGCTCGCCCGCGCGGCTGGATCTCTAGCAGCACGTGGGCGGCCTCCACAGGACAGGTCCGACCTCCTCGACCTCCTGGTGCCGGTGGAGGGCGCGCTGAGCCGTCCACTCGAGCTCTTCGCGTGGGGCCGCGGGGGGGCTGGCCAGCCCGTCTGGCCCGTGGAGGACTGCGACGAGGGCGCCGTGCACGATCACGAGAGCGTTCAGGTCCAGGGGCGGGCGCAACGCACGCAAGGAGGGCATTTCGTAAATGAGAGGGCGTATCGCGGGTTGTCGGAGGTCTAGGCCTCTCAGATGGGGTCCGAGCAGATGGGGTCGGAGGATTGCGCCGCATCGCCGATGCATCGGCGATGCGGCTCGATGTGGAGCCCGATTGCTTCCACGCAAACGTCTCCTATGCATCCTTGACGTCGCCAGTGCATGGCCGATGCATCGGCGGTGCATCGGCGATGCGGAGGCCTCTAGGACTCTAGGACTCTAGGAGGTTGATAGACCTCCTACCCTGACACGTCGATTAAGGAATTGGCCGTTGTCGGTTCGCGAGAGGGCGTCGCGGCCGTCATTTTTGCGGGTCCAGGTCCATCGGTTTCGGTCCCAGGCCGTTTTCACTCAGGGGATATTTTTTTGAAGGGAGGTTTGTTCACCGCCGGGGTTGGAGGAAAGGGGCACCGAAGGTGCACGAAAGGCGCACGTGTCTTCGCTCCACCCTGCTTACTGTCCCCTAAAATGCAGCGCAGCGCCCGACGCAACTGGTGGTCGGCGCTAACGGGGGTCGTCCGTAGCGTTCTTCCCGTCGGGTTTTCTCTCAGATTTTCGGTGCCCGCGGATGGCTTTCATCAGTTTTGCCTCGTCGATAGCGTTTCAGCGTCAATGCCAATTAATTAATCTCGTATGGTTTTCGGTGGTATTCGGAAATTCTCGAAGGTTCTCAGGACCCAGGATGGTTTCCATCAGTTGCGTCTAGGCGAGAGCGCTCCAGTGATGCCAGAAACGTCCCGAACGGTTTGTGGAGGCCCTGGTGATGGCCAGACAGCCAGTTCAGCGGACATGAGTTTTTGTCACCACGACATACTTCCACTATGCGTGCGTCGCCCCTCACCCCGGCAGGGGCTGGGCATGCGCGCTCAGAAACTATGTAGTATTTGTTCGGCGTCGGGCGCTGTCTGGCCATGCCGCTTGGGTAACGATATACTACACGATGATTGCACGATGCATCTGGCCCGGATGAGCGCCTCCAAAGGGGCGCATGGTACAGGGTTTCTTCCGATTCCTCCGATTCGATTCTATTCGATTTCGATGGCTTCCGATTCCGATGCGATTCGACTTGGGATTCCGAATTGGGCTTCGATTTCTCAACGGAGGCCTACTAGCCTGCCGATTTCCACCGATTCGATGTCTCCCGACTCGGCTGCCGATTTCTGCCGATCCGATTCATGTCGATCGCCGATCCGATTCGATTCTGGGCTCTCCTGATAGTACGAGTATTTCCATCTGCCTCCCGGTGGAAGTGGTCCGCTCTGACGGGGGTCAACCGACCCCATCCGTTCTTTGCAGGGCCGTTGGCCGACCTGCCCCCTTTCCAAGGTGAAGGTGCGTGCAGTCTCCTCCCGATTTCGCAGCATACATCCCTCCAAGGAGTGGTCTGTTGGGCGAGTTACCTCACCATTGCCCCATAGATGCTTGTGACGATGGTATGTATCCTTTGGCTGGCCAGGGTTTCAGAGCCATGTGGGGCCGATTCGCTTTCCCCTTCCCTTCATCTGGGTGTGGGATCTACTTCGAGGTCGCGCGGGTTCGCGACGTGGCCCTGGCTGACCCAGGTCAGCGTTGACACGGGTCAGCGTTTGCCCGATTGGGGCGAGGGGGCGTCCCTCGCAGCTCGAGTGCCCCCGCCCCTTACGGACGTGTGGGGCGTATGGGTCCCTTCAGATCCAGGCGACGCAAGCGAAACGTCGCGACGCCCAGTTGTGCCGCGACGACGTTGCGACGGCAGGCGAGAGGGTGCTGGAAGGGCAGGGCCACGGGCCCCCCTGCCTTCTCAGAGGGCCGCCCCCCTCGCCGTCGCCTCGGGGGCGCGCTGGAGGGGAGCCCCGAGGGCGAGGGGCTCGTCGTTCGGGATGGCCCCACGAGCTGCTTCGGTGGCAAGTCATGGGAGCCTTGTGTGCCCTGGTAATGCTGTCGATTAGCGTCGACTCTTGTCGATTAGCGTCTGGGAGTCGATGAGATAGCGCGGACGTAGCGTCGGTTTGCGTCGATGGGAGTCTCCCATGAGTTGCCACTGACAGCTACGGAACGAGGGCCGCTGGCTACTCCTGGAGCCGATCGGGTCATGACCTCGTTCTCGTTCTAAGCATGGAAGGGGCTCGTCAAAAGAGGGATCGGTTAAGCCGCGCCCGCTGGCCCCCTGGATGCGCCGCCGAGAGGTCGCGGCCCTGCGATTTCGCGACATGGTCAACGCGGCGGAGCGCGGAGGACGCTCGGGGCGGTGCGCAGCACCCACCTCCGATGCCTCGGCTCCTTTCAGTGCGGGGTCCAGTTGCATTCTGAGGGTCGAGGTTTTTGAAGTTCACGGTTTTCGACGGTTCCTGTAGGTTTCCCTGCCTCGGGATGCGTTCCAGCAGCTGCGCCTCGCGGAGGGCGTTCTAGGGGTGCCGGGTGGCCCTTCAGGGTCCTGTTCGATCCGATCCGTCTGGCTCTATGTCGATTTTGGCCGCCCCGATCCGACCCGGTTCTACTTTTCTGCATGGCGCTGCTGTGCATCCATGCGCGGCCGATCCGCCTCGACTTCGACACCGAGCCGATGCGGCGCACGCTCCGATCGGATCCGATTTCCCGAGTCGATGCTGTCAGATCCCGCCCTCCTCCCACCTCCACCTCGTCCTCACACCCAGGCGTCGCGAAAGAATCGCGACAGGCGCTGTGTTTCCCGGTGCCGGGCCTCGGGGCCCTCATGGACCGACCGCGGTCGACAGAGGCATTGCAGAGATGGGGTCGACATCGATATTCTCTTCCGCGCGCCGCTCACGCCGTGGTTCCCCCACCCGACCGGTCGGGTGCTCTTTAAGGAAGTGGCTCCCGAACCTCCTCGCCCACCCCGCGTACCGCGGCCGCCAGGCTCCAAGGAGGCCGGTGCTCCCTGGGGATCCCCACCCTCGCGTCTTCGACGAATGACGGCTGCATACCGCGACCGCCAAGCCCCAAGGGAGCCTCTGCTCCTTGGGGATCCCGCCTCGCGTTCTCGGCCGCGATCGCTCGAGGCCACAGGCTAAGCGCTTGTTTCTAGGCGCCGCGTGATTTTGTAGGTGCACTCGGTGTCAATGCGTGTGCGCTCTGACGCGGCTGGCAGCAGGCCGTGGGAGGGCCGGGCAGGCTTTCGGGGCTGGTCGAGAAGCTCGACGCCGCGGCGACGCTGGAGCCCTCCTCGCTGGCGAGCAGGTTAATGCAAGGATCGGCACTGCTTCCCTCCGCATTTGTTGCACGAGTGGGTCACAGAAGGAATCCGTGCCGATGCCGCTGCTCGTCCCTCGTTGCCACGGCCGGACTTGCGTCGGAGTCCTGGTCAGAGCGCCACGCAGTTGGTCACGCCAGTGGGAGCGTGCATCAAGTGTGTCGCGCGAATTTTCTGCGCCTCCTGGGTTCCAAGAGTCGTGCACTGATAATCCAAGATGCATCGAAACCCGTGGGTTCCGGATACTATCGGTTTTTTGGTAGAGGTTCTTGTGGCCGAAGGCCTGCCGTACGCCGTACGCCGCGCGAGCAGCCTTGTGCCAGGGGCGCCGACTGGGTCGGATTGGCTCAGGGCCGGGGGCGTGGCATCGGCACCTGTCGCTTGTGCGTCGCCGATCGGGGCTCGGGGTGGCCCGCCTAGCAGAAACTGGTAGTTTTGCTACATGTCGGATTGGCGCTGCATCGTCGGTTCCAGGTCTACGCCCCCCCCCCTAGTTAGTCACCCTCTGAAACCATGGTTTCCCTTACCATTTTCCGTACGCCGTGGGGGTAGCTTTGTGACCTCAGGCGGGGTCGTGGTTCTGGATTTGGGAGGTACGCGTCTGCGTTTCGACCCTGGCATAATGAAGCGGAGACGGAGGAGGATGAGGAAGATGGGGGGAGGAGGACGAGTGACAGGGGGTGGGCCAGCTGGAGGACCTTCTGGGACGATGAGGGGAAGGATGAGGAGGAAGAGCAGGGTCCTCCATGGACGAGGGACTTCTTGCGATGGAGGAGGAGAAGGGGGAGGAGGAGCTTCTGGGACTCCCCTTCTCGGCTACTCTTTCGCACTTCTCTCTACCCGCCTCTCAGCCGCAGCTTGTTCTGTGCCCGTGCCGCCCGTGGGTCTGTTTGGCTAACGCGCGTGGGTTTGTGTTCGTTTCGTGGCACGAGCGATGAAGCGCGACCATCTGGATCAACGTCGGGAATACGACAGAAGGAAGGCCAGGAGGGATCAGTCGGGTACAGTAGCACAGTAGGCCCGTGTCGTCTGAGCGCGGCGGCAACGCGGCCGCGGGAGTTCAGCTTTGGAGGCCTCTGGCAGCCCTGGGCGACACCCGACAGCGAAGGTCACTCGAGACCAAAAGGGTCACGCGGTGACAGCAACCAGAGTCCACGCCATTTTTCGAATATGACATCTGCATAAACACAACAGGTTCGAGGTCCGCTTGTGATCGTCTTCTTTCCTTTTTTTGTTTGTCGATTGGCGCGGGTCCTCGCACCCCCTCCCCCCCATGGAGTAGATCGTGGCTGTTTGGGGCGCCTTTTTCGAGCAGGTGGAGTCTCCCTCATAGGACGAACTGTTGCAAACAGTCGCATTGAGCAGAAGTCCGCAGCCAGACCACCCCTCCCCCCCCCCTCCGCCCAACGTCGAAACGCCGAATACGAAAACGCGCATTGTACTTATTGGCTCTGTGCTGGATACCCCTTGGCGGTGCCTCCAGCGCCGTCCCTGGCGCGCTCCACATGTCAGGGAGGCTGGCTTAGCGTTGGGCTAAGAGATCCGCACGGACTTCCGACATGTTATGGTTCGGCAGCAATTCATGGGAGTCTTGTATACCCTCTCTTAGTTCCGTCTTTAGCGTCGGTTAGCGTCGGGGAGTCGATCAGATACCGCCGATTGAGTGTCGGGTAGCGTTGATTGGCGCCGATGTTAGCGTCTATCTAGCGTCGATCACTGTCTACTGGCGTCGATTAGCGTCGATTCGCAAGAGCCGACAAGATGGTAGGGGAGGCTCCCATGGGTTGTCACCGAATTTGGGAAAACAGCTTCGCGTTCGTGTCTCATCGTGGTAGGACGGCGCCGTGCCCACGCAGGCCCTCCTGCGAGTCGGTGTTCGAGAGCGCAGCGTCACGCGCAGAGTTTTTGCGTGTGCATCCTTGCCCCCGCCTCTTCACCGCAGTGAGACATTCAGCGATCACTCCCTCCTCTGGCGGCTGTGGGACGCGGACTAGTCTATCCCGCTCTGCTGAAAGATAACCTGCAAATCTGGAAGACGGAGGCTTCGTGGACTGGGAACGGGGAGCCCACCACCCCTATGACTGGTCGGGTCCATCCCCTTCCCGAGCTCCTTTATAGCTCTCCTGCCCCATTCGCCTGGGCCGCGGGGAGGCATTTCCTGGACCAAGCCCGTCACCTGGTCTGTGCTATACGTCCCGCAGCGCGCATGGAAATACGCACGTCCACACCCCCACGTGCTGTGAGCCGGGTGATGACTGGCGCGGCACGGCTGGCTAGCGGCACGACACTTTCCAAGAGAGCACCGGTTATCCTTGTTTCTATTCGCGTGAGAATTACAACGGAAACCCATGCCAATACATATCTTGCTTGCTTCCAGGGTTCCTTGGGTTCCTTGTGCTTCGATGGTTCTGCTATGGAAAGCGTGAAGTTCCTACACCAAGGATCAATGGACGCCCTGGGGTCTCAGGGTTGAGTTTCTTGGGGGAGGGTTCTTGTGGTCGAGCTCCTATGGGCAGAGTGTCCTGGAGTGCGTCCGAGCGTCGGCCAGGGCCCCCTGGGCTGGTTTTGGGGTGGTCGTTTCGATTATTCTTTGGACAGTCTTCCCCAGGCCATAAGTCGCGGCCTCTACACCAGCACGGGCTCGCGACATGGCCTCGGTTGATTTGAGTTGGCGCTGACCCGAGTCGGCCCGTCCCCGACCCAGGAGCCCCCAGAGGCTCCGGGACGCTCACATAGGGTGTTTGGCTATTTTTTCTCGAGGGTAGAGGGTCCCTGACCTTCTGAGTGCCAAAGCGCCAAAGAAATAACTCGCCTCCCAGACTTGGAAGGTTATCGTCGTCGCCCCGACACGCGAACACCGCGCGTGCGCGTGCACCGCCCCCCCAGCCCCCGGGGCGACGCTCGCGCTGGGAAATCTTTTGGACTGTGCTGCTTGGCGGGCGTGTTCTGGTCGCACCGGTCGGGAACTGGTGTACTACACGGTGGTTGTACTGTATGTTCGGGTCGGATTCACGCGTCCGAAGAGGACACATAGGACTATCATGTCCTTGTGCGTCCCAGGTCAGCGGAGGGCAGTTCCCATCCACCTCTGAACTCCGCCAGACATCGATCTCTGGACCTTTCCAGGATCCGCACTGGCCAGCTTCTGTATGACGGTCCAGCCGTAGCCACGAGAGATTAGAGGAGCGCGCAACGAGAGACATCGGAGTTTGATCTTCGCTGTCGAGTTGTCCTCCTCGATTCCGCGCGGCAGTTCTTCTCGTCCGATGCCGTCGCATGTGCCTCCTCGGAGGGCGATGTCCCAGGACCCCCAGCGCCTTCAAACGTCCCTATTAGAATGGTTTCCCTCCATCCTTGGAATTCAGGGGGCATCCCGCAACCCAAATCTGCTTATGACGTCTTCCAAATGCGTGTTTCTGCCCACTTCTTCTGAACGACTTTTTTCTGGTGGGGTCGGCACCAACCAGCCCGGCACCTTTTCCCAGTTACCGGTTTCTTTTTATTGTGTCGCCATCTCGGTTCAAGCTGTATATGGGTTCAAACATTAAACTCACGAGCGCCGCCCTTCACCCAAAACAGCATCCCCTTCCTCCAATCATGACCGACGACGCCCATCCCGCCAGTAAGAAGGCCAGGATCACTCTACCCTTGCGCTCACAGCTCTTCATCAACAACGAGTGGGTCGACGCGAAATCGGGTAAAACGTTCGACACCGTCAACCCCGTGGACGAGACTACGATTCTCTCGGTGCAGGAGGCCGGGAAGGAGGACGTAGACATGGCAGTGTCAGCTGCAAAGGCGGCGTTCCAGTCGTGGAAGAACACCGACGCTGGCAAACGCCGCGACCTGCTGCTCAGGTTGGCCGACCTGGTGAAGGAGCACCAAAAGAGGCTGGCAGAGGTGGAGTCCATGGACAACGGGAAACCGACCCACGTGGCTCACGATGTCGACCTCGGATTCGTGATCGAGTGCTTCAAGTACTATGCCGGGTGGGCCGACAAGGTCGGAGGTAAGGTCATTTCCACCACGTCTGGCACCAGCAGCAAGTTCTGCTTCACGTTCCACGAGCCCATCGGCGTAGTGGGCGCGATCATCCCCTGGAATTTCCCGCTGCTTATGCTGGCCTGGAAGCTCGGCCCGGCGCTGGCCATGGGCTGCACGGTGGTGATGAAATTGAGCGAGAAGACTCCGTTGTCGGGCCTGCTGATGTGTGACTTGATCAAGGAGGCCGGCTTCCCCCCGGGCGTCGTCAACGTCGTCAACGGCCACGGTCCCACGACTGGGGATTTCATCGCCAGGCACCCTGACATCCGCAAGGTGGCGTTCACCGGGAGTTCCGCCGTGGGCCACAAGATCGTGGAGGCCGCCGGCCAGACAAACCTGAAAAAGGTGACGCTGGAGCTGGGCGGCAAGAGCCCCATGATCATATGCAAGGATGCGGATCTGGACCAGGCCGCGACAGCCTGCCACATTGGCTTGTTTGTCAACATGGGCCAGTGTTGCTGCGCCTCCAGCAGGATCTTCGTTCACGAAGACATCCACGACAAGTTCGTCGCCAAGGTCGTGGCGATGGCCAAGCGCTTGCGCACGCAGGGCGACGTGACATCGGAGACCGACGTGCCCATCTGCGACTTGGGCCCCCAGGTGGACAAAATTCAGTTCGACAAGGTACTTGGGTACATCGAGGCCGGCAAGGCCGAGGGCGCCAAGGTGGCGGTCGGTGGGGGCCGACTGGGCACGAAGGGGTATTTCGTGCAACCCACAGTCTTCACTGAAGTGCAGGACACGATGAAGATCGCCAGAGAGGAGATCTTCGGACCAGTGATGCAGCTCCTGAAGTTCAAGACCTTGGAGGAGGCGATCGACAGGGCCAACAGCACGCACTACGGCCTCGCGGCGGGCATCTGCACCCGCGACGTGGGCACGGCGCTGGCCGCCGCCAGGAAGCTGGAGGCTGGGACGGTCTGGATCAACTGCTACGACGACTTCGACATGGCGGCCCCCTTTGGCGGCTTCAAGACCAGCGGCTGGGGCCGCGAGAAGGGCGAGTACGCGCTCGAGAACTACACGGAGGTGAAGTGCGTCATGATGCCTGTGGACTCCAGGAACTGAGATGCTGTGGCAGAGCGCCCCGCCGCCGGGGCTGAAGAGAGAGGACGTGGCGGATGAGGAGGATAAACAATCACTCGCTACGAAAAGCTGGTCCATTGAGTGGAGGAGCATCGTCGCCCATCGGAGGCGATGAATAATCCAGGGAATCCGTCGTAATCCTTCGACGGTCGCCTGTGTAGGCTGTGCCTGCACGACCAAGTCTCGCAGCCCGGCTCACCGTCTGGAGCGAACCGCCCGCGTGGCGGTTGGGCTGTGTGCCCCGGGTTTTTTGCAGGAGGTGCTGGCTGTTGGCCGCGCCATCTGACTACGGTTTTGCCTTGCGGCCCAGCTGCCGCATCGTTTTTGTTGATTGCGAAGGCTTCAACATTCAGGATTTCAAGTATTCGGTGCCCTACGTTCGACGGCATTCGATATTTGGGCGGATCGAACGAAACGTGGTGAGCCATGGGCAAAGAAAAGAACCCGGGTCTCATTCCAAGTCGTTCTTGTCATGGTCCCAGGGTCCACAGATACCGACATTGCACAAAACCGTAGTTCATGATTTTCACGACGCGATGATGTCTGGGGACGGATAGTGGACGTCCCCAAGCGCGGCGCCCTGATCAGGCACTTGCCTCATGACTCATGGTTCTTTCCTGAGCCCTTTCGGCGGCTGCTCCCGTTCGGCCGCCGAGTGGGCAGCCGAACGGGCTCAGTTCTGACGCAATCGAGGGAGTTGAGTTTGCTCGGCCACTGAATGGCCTAGATCTTGAGTCCGAATGGCTCAGATGCCAGATGGGCTCAGAAGGGACTATGGATCAGATAGTTGACGTCCCCCGACGCGGCGCCTTGGCCCAGCACCTCAGGGCTTGTTACGATCCGATCGATCCGATTCTATGTATATATATATATATATATATGTATCGATTCCGGCCAGCCCGATGTTTGTATGGCGCCGTTGTGCATCCTCGCGCAGCCGATCCGATTCGATTCCGGCTCCGTGCCAGTGCGGCCCGATTCTATTCATGTTCCGACCCATTTTTATCTCAGGATCGAGACAAGGACGCACGCATGATTACATGAGGTCACACGGGTTCCGGGAGAACGCATTACGCATTACGCGGGCGGCCTCATTATTTTGGGATCCTATTGATGTACGTCGCTTGGCGCGTACGCCTTCGAGGGCACATTCCTTTGGCCGCTCGCAGCGTCCCTCCCTTCCGTCTGACACCTCTCTCCCTCTCCCTCCCTCCTCCCTTTCTCCCTCTCTCCCTCTTCCCAGGGCTGGACCTAAATGGTGTTTTGGTAATTTCGTCGGCCGTTTTCGTTTTGACCTCGTTGTGCGCTAGAAGTGGATTGCAGACAAAACGAGGGAGAACGAAACCAGAACGAAAACAAAAAGCACCGTTTAGGTTCAGCCCTGCCTCTTCCCTCCCTCCTTCCTCGCCGCTCGCCCCCCCCCCCCCGCGATCGAGCGAGGCCTCCGCGCGCGCTCCTGCCGGCGGACAGCGACGTCGGGCCCGCGAACTGCGAGCTGAGCCGCTCCTCTACGGGCCTCCGTATCACCCTATTCCGCTTTCTGGCCGTTACGGTTCTCCTCTCTTTCCTCTTCCTGCTCGTCCTCCTACTCCTCTTCCTTCTCGTCCTCCTGATCGTTTTCCTGCTCTCTATCTTCTTGTCGCCCTCCTCCTCCCCCTCTTCCTCTTGTCGGCCTCCTCATTCCCTGAGGGCGGAAGGGATAGGGAGGGCGACGAGGCGAGAGTAGGGAGAGGAGGAAGAGGAGCAGGAGGAGGAGGAGGAAGACTTCCTCCTCCTGCTCTCCCCCTTTCCAGTATAAGCAACTCGCCCCTGCAGTAACGTTGAGGGGTCGCTTCGCGTGAGATTTCCCAACCACTGTGTCGTTAAGCTTGAAGGTTGCATTAGTTTCGAGGACGGAGGGCGGGAGGTTTTCAACATGGAACTCTCGCTTTAGCGCCGTGAGCATGCGTTCGTTATCAACGAAGGGGGATCGTATCCCAAATGGGGCTGGCCCCAGCGTCGCGCACACCTACATAACAGCATTGCAGCAGCTTCAAGGATACAGGGCGGAACGTTTTCAAACTTGGATGTTGTGCTTTCGCGCCGCGCACACTTGTCGTACAAAGTTCCAGCCGCTTCAAATCGATGGAGTGGGCCGTCTCCAAATTGGAGATCTAGCCAGGGCGCCGCGCACCGTAGAGGGCGCATGCTTGTCAGCACTGGGCGTTCGCTTGAGACTCAGATGAATTTGGAGGGCGGAAGCTTCAGAAGATGGTGCAGCTGCACGAATGCCGAGCGGTCTCTCTTCAGAATTGGGTTCTCGTGTGAGGCTCCATCTAACCTCATGGCTAGAAGAGGAAACTTCAGCAACATACATACATATATCTGTTTGTACATATATATGTACACAGATGCGGCGGCCTTTGGTCGTTCAAGGCCAGCATCACGCTCGACATGCATGATCATCGCCTTTTTGAAACTCCTTTCCACGCGTTCGCATGATACACGGCAGTTCTTGTCCAAAGCGGAGCCTTCGCTTGAATGACAGCCCCATGCGGTGGTCTTGCAAGGGGACGCTTCTTGAGGTGGCCAAGGCTTGTAGCGACCTGCGAGAAGGGGCCTTTGTACGGAGGGTGTTTTGCAGCATCGTTGATGCATCTTGGGTTCATTACGGTTATCCTCTTCCTCCTCCCCTTCCTCCTCTTGCTCTCGTCCCATCTTCTCCCTTTTCTTCCTCGACCTTTTTCCCTCCTCCTTTCGCCCCTGCCCTCACATCCCCTTCTCCCTCATCCCTCCCCCCTCCCTCTCTCCTCCCCAGACCTCCGACGTCATGTTTTTTGTTCACGCCTTGGATCCCCCCCGGGGCTTGGAACACTTCTCCAGCACCGGCTTTCTCCTCCCGAATCGTTATATGACCGCCCCGGGGCCAGGCAAGGCCCCCCAGAGGTCGAACATGTGGAAACGACAAGAGAAGCATTCCATCGTAACTTTCTCACGACGCGAACTGGTATGGGTCCGGATAACAAGTCGACACTTGGATCTCTCTTGGAGTGCGCTCCGACCAGAATCACGAGGCGAATCCAGCCGTGCCGACAAGGAGCCTCCTGGAGACCCCCAAACACAGAGAAGCGCCCAGATGTGGGATCGACGCGGGATTATGTTCTTGACGCAGGCTGACTTGTTGGGCCCATCATCGCGGAGAGAGAGAGGAGGTGAAGAAGAGGAGGAGAGGGGAGGGAGAGGAGGAGGTACGGTCCCGATACCACCAGGACGCAGGACACCGGAGGATGGATACCACAAGGCGTCTCCTCACTTCCTTCTCTCTCGCCGTCTTCCTCCTCTTCACCTCTTCCACTCCCGCCCTCTTCCTGCTCCTCCTCCTGTCTCTCCTTCCCCTCGTCGTTTCCTTCTGCTCCTCCTCCTCCTCCTCCTCCTCCTCATCTCTCGTTCCTCTCTCGCCATCTTGCCCTCAAACAAGGGCGGCGAGCGAGGGGGGGAGTGAGAAGGGGCGGGCCTTCTCGGAAGGCTCGGAAGTCCTCCGGCCTTCTGAGAAGTTTTAGGCCTCCCCCGAAGACACAACCAACAAACTTCTCAAAAGGCGCGAGGGCTTCTGAGAAGTCCCGCCGCCTTCCAAGAAGGCCTCCTCCTTCTCGCTTCCCCTCCTCGCTCGCCGCCAAAAGGAGCCCTGCACGTCGCCCCCCCGCCGAGCTGGCGCCCCTACCCAGCGCCCCGTGGGGCGCGCGCGGGCTCCGCCGCGGCTCGCGCGCGTCTTGCAGCGCAGGGAGAGCACTTGGCCCTTTTCTCCCCCATCCCCCTCCCCCTCCTCCTCCTCCCCTCCCTCCTCCTCGTCCTCCTCGTCCTCCTCCTCCTCCTCCTATTCCTCCTCCTCCTCCTCCTCCCTTTTCTTCGGCTCCTCCTGCTCCCCTCTCTTCGGCTCTCCCCGTGCCGCCGTGCCGCCGCAGACAGCGATCGGGGGTGGGGCTGTGCACCAGGGGGGGGGGGACGCACCGATCCCCCATCGCCCGCTGATCTCCGACACGGGCCGGCAGTCCCAGCCCGCCTTGGGACCTGAGGATTCCCCCTTCGGGGGCCTGTCGCCGATCTGTGGATGATGTATCGCCGATTTCATGTCGATGCATCCCCCCCTATGCCAGTCCCACTTTATCATTGTCCCTCAACGCCCTCTCCAGGCATGATCGCGTCGTGGCACACATCACGACGGGAGGTTTGTGTTGCTGGTTTCGGCCTCTGGGGGGCCGTCGCCGAGCCCGGGGAGCGTCAAGAAACGACGCGGGATGGAAAATTGGCAGGCTCTTGCGGCGGCCAAAAGAACGGACGACGGGCGGGCAGGTCCTCCCGAGGTGTAGGCGGTAAGCGGGAGCCTGGCTTGGATGGTTTTCCTCTGGGTGCCCCGCGCAGGGACCACCTCCCCTCCAGCTCGCCCTCCTCTCCCCTTCGCTTCCCGCACACCTACGCCCATCATCACTGGCAACATCACCATCATCAGCATCATCATCACCATGGTCATCTTCCCCAGCATACTCAACATCATCAACAGCAGCATCGTCACCATCATCTCCGGCACTCCAACCACAATCACCACGACCCCCGCACACGCACGCACGCACGCACGCACGCACACGCACACGCCCCCCCCCTCCGAAATCACATACATACACACATACACATTCACATGCACATACACATACACATATACATACACATACACACAAGCACACACAAACACACACCCACAAACGCGCGCGCACGAACGCACGCACGCACGCACGCACACACGCACGCACGCACGCACGCACGCACCCCCCCCCACCCACACATACACACACAAACACAAACACACACACACACACACGCACACACACACACACACACACACACACACACGCACGCACGCACGCACGCACGCACGCACGCATTAACGCACTTCCTTGTGCACACTCACCACACCTACACCCACTCACTATTAGGAAGTATGCAAAAGGAGTCTGTGAGGCAATTGCAAGGAGGTCTCCAGCGGGAGCCCCTCCCTCGTGCGGTTCCCACCTCATGCTTTTATTCCGATGCGGGCCAGACACATCTTGCATCAGTCGTCGCTTTTGGGCTCCTGAGGCCTTGGCATAGAGAAAGTACCGAGCGGGAGCCTCGTCTGGGAGTGAATAACTAGGGACTGTCGAGTGGGAGCTCCTCCCCACGGTGTCTTGAAATAGCGCTTTTGATCCAAGCGGCTTATGGGACACCGTAGCCGTCGTCACGTTTGGAATCTCGAGGCCTGAGTCGTGAGTGAGTTTTTGAGCTTTGTTTCCGAGTGAATTGAGAGGAAGTCCCGTGCGGGAGCCCCCTCCCTTCAGGAGCTGACCTTTCCATGCGAATACTTGGTCGATTGTTTCGGTCTTGCATGTTCACGGCGTCTTAGTTGCTGCCCAGCCCTCTTGCGTTGGGCAGTTCTTTCTATGGAATACTGTTCTGTTGATCCTCCCCTCTCTCCCCGGAGTCCCTCTCCTCCTGTCTGCTACTCCCCTTCTCTCTCCTGCCCCCTACTACCTGCCTCCTACATGGCCTCTTGAGGAAGTGGTGCCAATTGAGCATTTGCCGGCTCCTTCGGTCGTGCATGGTCACCGCGTCCGATTGTTTTCACGATGTGAGGTTGTAGGGCGGGGAGTTGAGAGGCAGAGTTGGACGGAGAGCGGAGGAATGAAGAGGGAGAGGGAAGGAGAAGGTGGCTGGTGTGAGTGGCAGTACAGCCGCAGTGGGGGAGCGGAGTAGGGGGGAAAAGAGGAGGAGGGAGGAAGCAGTCGGACAGGTTGGCAGGACGAGGGATGTGGTGGGAGGCTGATTGATGAGGGGAAGTCGTCCGCGATAAGCCATCATGTCACGCTTGGTGCTCCGCTCCTGCATATGTTTTTGATGCCGTGCGTCCGTTCCTCTTTGATGGCCGCGCCCTTTGCGGTGTGCGATGAAATTACGATCTCTCTCGCTCGTTTTCTCTCTCTCTCTCTCTCTCTCCTCTATGAGCTTGATGTGTTGCTCAGCGCTGTTTTCTCTTCCGCCTCTTCTGTGTTCTGTCCAGCTGAGGTCTCCGAGTGTCGTGCAGGCCGAAGTTCGAGTGGGACGACGCAACTCCACTGGAATGCAACGCAATTCTGCCGTCGTCATCTGCGAGGAGCGACAAGGAGGAGAAGGTTGAGGAAGGAGGTGGAGGAGGAGAACGATGGAGGAAGAGGTAGCCTCTGGGGGATGAGCACGAGGACGAGGGAGGAGGAAACGGAGGAGGACCACTGTAAACCCAATACGTATCAACGATGTTGCAATCCACCCTGCGTCCAAGTTCCCTCTTCGTAGGTCCTGAACGAATGTATGTTCACTACGGGAGGTGGTCCGTCAGAGGGCAACCGTGTGCGAATCTTCAACCGTGCCCCAACACCATTCCTGCGACTGCAACGCCACGGATTGACCTGGCAGCTGCGTCCCGACAGTCCGACAGTCGTGCCCGAGCAACGCTCTTGAGATTTGGACACTGCGGGTCAACGTGACTGGCACGTCCTGACAGTCCGAATCCGCGCCAGAGCACCATTCCTGGGGCTTCGAGCGTGCGCGTCCCTGAAACTGCTGCAAACCTTTAAGACGAATGCGTGCGGCGCGAAGGCGAGAGCCACATTTTGAAAAGAGACCGCCCCCCATCCTTGAACATGTCGCAGACGTTTAGGACGAATGTGCGCGGCGCCACGGCGAGAGCCGCATGTTGAAAACGGCCTGGGGGTCCCACTCGTTGCCACGGCTGGACGCACCTCGGAAAATTGGTGCGTTTGGACCCTACGGCCGTTGCCACGCGGGAGCCCGCGTGCCCTGCGGGGCGCGGGGATCTGCCCCAGCCCTCGCGGTGCAGAGAAGCAGATCAGCCTGCGCACGTCCGTCGACCACCAAAGGTGGACCAGGGGACACGCACACACACTCACACACACACACACACTTACACACACACACTGAAGTGTGGCACGAGGTTTAAGAAGAACATTGACCAGTCTGGGAGGTCAGGTCCGAACGATCCGACGCGATATCGGTTCTGTCCGGCTCGATCCGACTCGATCCCGTTGTTCTGACGGCCAGGGAGCATCGACCTTGGCGCCTAATCAGGTGTTGCTAGAGGTGCCCCTGGCCCAAGGTGGCTCGGGGATCTCCAAGGAGGCCCCCACGGCCTCCAGAGCGCCCCTCACGAGGCCCAGGGGGCCCGAGGGGCTCCAGTATGGGAGCGGAAAGCTGGGGGTACCTTGGGCCAGGGGGCACTTTGAGCAGCCCACAGCCGAAGCGTCCGTGCGCGGGGCCAATCGTTGGGCCGTCTCGCCGGGACCCTCGCCAGCGAGCCCGCCCCGCTCCGCGTGCGGCCGGGCGCCTGCTGCCCGCCGCCGTGGTGCGGAGGTGAAGTCGCCGGCGGCGCGGGAGTTTGCCGAGGAGCCGCGGCCCAGCGGTTGCCAGAAGAGGTGTCCTCTCCAACGCCCCCTCCTGTGCTTCCTCCACACCTCTCCCTCCACACCTCTCCCTCCATCTCTCCCCCTTCCCTCCCTCCATCCCCTCCTTGTCCCGATCCCCCCCTCCCCCCCGCCGTCCTCCCTCTCCAACTTCCCTTCCCCCTCTCCCTCCTCTCCCGATCCCTTCCCCTCTCTCCCCCTCTCAACCACCCCTTCCTCCTGCCCCCCCCCCAGGGGGTGCGTGGAACAAGCGTTTCCGACCGTGTATGGTCGTCGTTTTCTTATTCATTGTTTTGCCGATCGGCGCGGGCCCTCGCACCCCCCCTTTCACTCTCCATGGAGTCGACCTTGGCTGATTTTGGCGCCTGTTTCAAGCAAGTGGAGTCTTCTCCATGAGACGCACGGTTCCAAACAGTCGCACTAAGCACAGGTCTGGAGCCAAACGGTCGCTGGAGACCCTGGTCTTGAGCCGAAAGCCGAAGGACCCCTCGCCAGAGTAACCTTTGCTGCGTGGTTTTCTGGCCTTGGGATCTGGGCGTTGTATCTGTTCACGCTGGGCGTTTTCGCCCAGTTTCGGGCCCCTTGACCCCCGCAGGTCGATCGTGTTCGAGAAGTGCCGCAGAAAGATGAGGTCGCGGCTCAGTCAGTTCGGCGGCGTCGCGATCCGTTGCATTCGGCCGGTTCGGTGTGGACGGAGTTGGTGTCGTTGTCGCCCCGTTGTTTCCCTCGCGGCCGCTTCCGGTTCGGTCGGACAGGCATCAGATCGAAGTCGGTTCGGGGTCCTACGGTCTTCGTGTTTGTTGGATGGCGTTGTGTATCTTAGGGGAGGGTACCCTCAAATGTTCTTCAGCTGGCCTGCGGAGGGTCCCATGTTCTTGGAGGATGTTCTTCTGTCCTAGACTGTAGATGCGGGCTCGGTCGAGTTCGGCTTCGAGGCTGGCGGCCCCGTCTTTCGCGGGGATCTCGCCCCGTGGGCTGTGGACTGCCGGTGCCAGGGCCAGAGACGGGCCCCTCGGGCGGTGTTCCGCAGGCAGGTAGCAGGGTGCAGCACATATTGGGCTCAGAGCGCCGACTCCTGCAGGATCCTGCAAGGTCGAGTGTCGCGCAATGGGGGAGCGAGAAACGAGGGGGCAGCGAGGGTTGCAGAGAGGAGCCCAACAGGGGGCCTTCAGGGCCCGAAAAGTGCACCCCATGTATACGTTCATAGCCCCCCCCATCAATTCACGCCCGACGAAGCTACAGTTGGGCTGAGCCTGGAGGTGGCCGTACATGATGGTTGAGCCGGGTTCAGGAAGCAGCGCAGTGTTCTTCTAAATTGGTTGAGCCGGGTTCGCCCTCTGCTAGTTTAGTGGTTACAGTCAACCTGCATAAGTAAGGATGAGCGATTTTCCAAGGTTGCGGTTGCATCCTTCCCCTTCGGCCCATCCTTGGTCGCTTTCGCTGGCCGCGCCCCGCTCGCAAAGTGGCGGCGTGGCCTTCCCAGGCCCTTGCATCTTTTCCGTGCACTCTCATTGTACAGGTTGATTGTAGGACCCTCCTGCCTTGTCGCGGATTCGAGAGCCGTGGAGTTTCGACCCGCAGTCGAATCGCCTAGGTTTTCGATTTTGTTGCGCCCGGGCTCGAGGGTCTTCGGCGACGGAGGTTTTACACATGCTGGCGCCCCAACCACAAGAGGGGCCACAGCGGGGGCATAGATATAATCCCAGCCCCTGGGGGTCAAGTTTTTATCCATGCCCTACCCTCGGTGGCGCCTACAGTGAGATGGTGCAGCAGTCACATGGATTACATTTCGATCGCCTATGTCTGGCGGAGTTCTGGCCACCGCGGGGGAGGTGCCACTAGTGGTTGATTATCCTGGCGTGAATTTTGACGGTCTGGTTTTCGTGGCGGGTTGGCAGCAGGAGCTCGCGTCAGATTCCAGACCAGGCCGCGCCTTTCTTTGACGGCCCCGCCTGGCAGGTTCGAGCCTTCCCAAAGCCGAGTCATACTCGATCTGCTTTTGTCTGCGATGCAGGTTCGGCAGCAGACGTACACATCTATACGACGTGCCCGCCGGCCCCTGCCAGAATCGCTTGCCGAGTGAGCTCTTGCGCTGCTTCCTTCGCGTGCCGCTTGGAGTTCACTGCACCACCATCTGTGTGCACGATAATCGGGTCGGACGTCCGCCTCCCGATAGCACTGGGTGTTGTGTCCGTGTGCGCCCCACGGCGTGGGACGACAGGGACGGCCACGGCTGCTGTCGACAGGGCGGCGTTGTCATGCTGCCGTGGCCAGCGCAAGAGCAGGGCGTGCATGCCTGGCACGCCACAGGATCACGGGCACGACGCCATCATCAAAGACATGAGCCTGCCGCACTTCGAGGACAGGTGGAGGGAGGAGGCCGGCGGTGCCCCTGGCGCTTCTGCCCCCGCCTGCGCCGGCGCCCCTCTGCGCACCCCGGTCAGCGGCGGGTTCCTCGCGCTCCTGCCCGCGGGCGTTTTGCTCCGGGTCGGGGCGGGTTACCCTTTGCCTCCTTGCCTCCTCGGTCCATCCGTGCATGTGCGAGCGGCCCCCGTCACCCTCGCCCCCAGAGGAGGGGAAGGTGCCGCTGCCGCTGCCCGTCCTCCGTCGCCACGGCCAGATTCGCCTCGAGGTCTTGGTCGGAGCGCGCGAGGGAGAGGTTCGAGGAGTAGCAGCATCGGTAGGTGCTCGTTCCCCAAGCTATCCACCCGATTATTCTTGACATCGCCCTCATCTTCGTTCTCCCTTCTCTGCTTCCTTCCGCGCCTACTCCGATTCTGTATCATCGTTATCCGCGCCATCGAAGACAGATGCGTAGCCATAGAATGTTGGCGGTCCGCGCGGGTTTCTTGGATCGATGTTGGAGACCACACTCTGTGTGTATGCAGCTCGTCATTCCTTTGGCGGAGGAGAGGGATGGAGGGAACATGAGGGGTAACAGCAATCAGAGGAAATGGCAGGGATACGTCTATACACTCATTATGTATGAGATGTATGACTATATATAGGGTACGAGAGAGAAAGACAGCGATGTAACGAGAAACAGGAAGGGATAACGAGAGAGAGAGAGAGGGAGAGACGCAGACAGAGAGGGACACTTATAAGTGTAAAATATATGCTTGCTGTTCATATACACATATGTATATTTTGAGCATCGAGATTCATGCGAGAGCAGAGGGAGAGGAAGAGGGACATGGAGAGGGAGAGGGGAAGGGGGAGGACGAGGGATCGACCGCCACTCGTACCACATTTAATGACGCAACCACTAGCAATGCGGCTTCAAACATACCACCAGTACTACAGGCCGATGCAGCACCTGTGACCGCCACCAGCACCACAATGGCAACATCTACCATATGCTTCCTGCACGATCACGACCGCAGTCGCTCCCATGGCCACAGCCATCTCTCCACCAGGTCGACCTACCAGATCCACAAACACACACACACACACACCTTTGCGTATCGCGCTGGCCGCTTCTGCACTGGCCCATTCAGAACGATTTCAAGGTTTGAGTTGCTGAATGAAGGAAAGAGGTCGAGCAGAGGTGAAACAAGGAATCGGAATGCAATTCAAACCGATGTTGGGATCAGCCCGATAAATTGCATCTTGATTGGGACACTTTTTGAGAGCCCCACATGGCCTTGCGCGCCCGTCGCCCGCCATTGGGCCGCCTCCAGGCGATGACGGTCTTCTGTTTTCGTTTTCGTTGAAGTGCCCCATTGGGACGTTGATGATTTTTGATACTATGTTGGTTCTTTTTTTGGGCTCACTCGGGTCATAGTGAGTCCACCTGGCGCCATTCGAGGCCGACCAGAAGCCGACATGGTGATAAAACATCACGCGTCAATCACATTAGCATATTGTCTTGAAATGTGTGATTGCTTGGCGATATGTTTTGGAGGTCGGGGGCTACCTCGCAGCCATGTTGAGGCGCCTTTGAGCAATGTAGGAGGCCATCCAGGCCATTTCAGGCAATCTTGAGCCACCTCACAGGCAAAGCTTGGCTATCTGGGGCAATCTTGAAGACTCCCCGGGAGAATACCGGGTAATAATCAAATTCCCAGCAGGATTGCCACAAGTTGTTTCGCTGACTCGCGCCCGCCCTCCCGCCGCAACAGCTGCACCCCGCAGATGACAGGTGCGCCACGCGTCCCACGTGCGCCCCGCCAGATGTTCCAGGAGGGCTACGTGCGTTAAGTATGCAGTTCTTCAGGCGCCCAGAGCGCCACCTGCGCCATGCGTGAAGAAGGCGGCGGCGGCGGGGAACTGCGCATGGACTCCGTGCGCCCAGAGCCAGGCAGAGCGATCGGGTCGCTACTCGAACTTCTGAAGGCTTTGGCCCCAGGCCTAGGGGAGCGCCCCCGACCGAGCGTGCCTGGCCAAGCACGCCAAGGGGAGCGGCGAGCACAGCCGAGGCACCAGGCGCACCTCACGCCTGCTCCTCGTTACCCAGATCGAGATTCAGATCCGTTGAGAGGTCCGGGGCCTTCCTCTCCAGGGCTCCCAGGGAGGCCTGGCCGAAGTACTCTTTGCATGTCACACCCCGGAGGTGTTCGATCACTATATTCTCCAAATCAACGTCTTATGGATGCACACGCATGAAAAAGCTTCAGGTGGTCGGAGTTGTACATCTTCTGTCACTTGCTGGACGGGACGGCTTCTTTGAGCTCGTCGTTTGTAGGCCCGCCTCTGGGATGGATCTTCTCGAGATCCCCCTGTCGGGGATGTTTTGACGTACGTGCCTCAATCAGCAACGTTATGAATGCCCATGAGTCTGGCCCGCCCTCATCGTGGTCACCCTTGACCTTCGTGCGGTCGGCGTGGATCTTGTATGCCTTCTTGACTCCCTGCGCTGCCGAGCTACCTGCTGCAACTCGGAAGCAGATGAACACGATTACCACTAGCATGCGTACCTCTTGCTTCATCTGGAGGCACAGCTTCACGAAGATGGACAGGAGTTCCCGGATTTTGTCCGCGTCGTCAGCGTTGTTGGTGCCCCGCTTCTTTCGCGGGGGGTCCGCGGCACTTCCCCCCAGGAAGGCTGTCCATGTCGCTTCTGCCATTCTACCCGTCTGGGAATTCCCCCAAATCGATATGACATGTGTTCGGTAAGTGAGATTCCAGATGCCACGGCAAAGGAGTGGCAGACTCGAACTCAGAATCGCAGATGCGGCAATAATATGGAGGGGGAACACTGATCTCTTGACAACTTACACTCCCTCTCTCCCATCGGGCGTCGCTGAACCCTCGTTGCAAACTCATTCGCCGATGATGTCTCGTACTGCTTTCAGATGAATGGATGGCCCGGCACGCGCATCATTGATTGACACGGGCGAGCGCCGCAGCAAGTGCCATGAAGCCGTGACCTCCCCCAAGCGAAGAATGTATATGATGCATCCGCATTGCCTGTTAATTCCCAAAGAGTCCGTGACACACGGCACCATCATCACACGTAAGTCGGCACTCCCATGCTTTTTCCCCGTTCTCCCCCGATATTGGCCCCCCATCTGCCCTCTGCTCCTCTGGTTTGTATTCCTGCTCCTGATCGGGCTGCTGCTACTGCAAGTGTGGCGCCGGGTTAGAAGCGGAGCGGGGCACCCCGGCAAAATACACCACATTCGATGATTGTATACACCATATTATTCCAGAAATGTTGCACGGCACATTCGCGATTAAAATAATTGCAAAGGTCGGTCGGTGCATTCTTAAAAGGCAATGGTTTTTGGTTTCCCGAAGCGAATGCAAGGGGCCAGGGATCGTGAGCCCTTTGCAAGGCCCATCTGTGCGCAGTACCGCGCATCTTGCCATCACCGTCGAGTGTAGGTTGGACGTCTCTGGGCAAATCTCCAAAACATGCGGCAATGAAACATGTGTATTCGCCTGGATGCTGGACAACACGTCGCCACATCTTGAGGCGTCTTTGCCGAAGCTCGATGGGTACGAGGCCCAGCTCCCGACGCACCCTGTCGTTTGTCCAGGCTCTGTATTTTGTAGACCCGTCGTCTTGTGGGATTGCGTCGCATGCTCCTCGTATGGCCTTTTCCGGGCAAGGGTGGCGAGCTCTCTGTCCTGCGCCCGTGTGTCCGTATCGGCGAGAACAAGCGCATCCAGGCCATTGAGCCCGGCCCTAGACACCATGCATTGGAACACTATTCTGCTCCACCGTCGGCGTGGCGAACGTTCCCAGAATTTACCCAGTGCCCCATCGCCCAGTCGTATCGCCTCGAGTCGTTTGCCCCGTTCGAAAGCCACGGAAGCTCCAGCAGACAAATGTATGCCCAAGTACGTTGCAGCATGCAAGATAGCCTCTGGCAACATATATTTAATCGCTTCGCTCATTCCGCCGGCCCGTATTGTGCCATCGCAGGCGTTTGCTTGCGCGTTCGTGGCCTCTTGGAGCCTCGGTGGGGCCGTTTGGGGCCTCTTGGCGCCTCTTTTTAGGCCTCTTGGAGAACTCGGGAGGCCTCCAGGGGGCCTCCTGAGCTCTCGTGACGGTCTCTTGGGGGGCTTTCGGCGGGCTCTTGGCGGTATTTGTTGGTCCTCTTGGGGCCTGGGGCCTGACGTTGTTGGTCCTCTTGGGGCCTCACGGGAGCTTATTGGGGCGTCTTGGGGGTGTCTTGGAGAGTCTCTTGGGGCCTCTTTCGGGGTCCTGGGCGCCTTCTGGGGCGGAGGGCTCGATTTTTCAGTTCTCGGTTCCCTTCTTGAGCCCCTCTTGGGCCCGTCTTGGGGCCTCTTGGTCCGCCTTGGGCAGCACTTGGGCCGTCTGGGGGGCGCTCTTGGGCCGCTCCGGGGCCGTCTTGGGAGCCTCGTGGGCCGTCTTGGAGCAGTCTTGAAGGCCTCTTGGGCCCTCTTGGAGCGTCCGGAAGCGAAAAGGCCAGAACGCAAAAAAACATAGAAAAAACAAATGAAAATCAACGATTTTGGCAACTTGGGGCCCTCTTCGGAGGCCTCTTGGAAGGCCCTTGGAGCGTCTTGGAGGCCTCTTGGGCTGTCTTGGGGCCATCTGGGGCGTCTTCGGGCGATCTTTGGCCGTCTCGGGCCTCTCTTGGACCGTCTAGAAAGCTTCTCGGGGCCCTCTTGGACCGATCTGGAGCCCTCTTGGACTCCGAAACAGAACTCCGGCATCTCTGACCCGACCTTGCCGGGGACTTGCCGGGACCTTGCTGGGGTACTTTTCGCCCGGGGACCCCCAGGGGCCGCCCCGCGCGCGCGAACTAGAAATACTGTTAACCAGGTACCGGAGATCTTAGCACGCCCTGGCCCGTTGGGCCGGCGAATTCTTCTTGGTAGGCCGATCTAGTGTATTCTTCTGCCCCAGCACCACAAAACTTAGTCAACGAGTCTCAGACTTCGCAGGATTGTGCTGGACATTCCGTTCTGCGAACACGTGTGCATGTCCTGGCATATCTATGCGATTTCCCACGGAGGTCCGAAGCATTTGAAATTTGATGTATTTTGCTAGAGTCGCCTGCGTAAGATTGTAAAGGAGTGTCCACGGTGCATCCTTCCTCCCCCACATCCTCCCACACGCTTCCACCCCACGGACACTCGAGCGGCACATCCAGACATGCGTGGTAAGGTTCCAAGAGCCATGGGCCAGCGATGGAATCTCCCGGGATGATGCCGGTGCCCGCTTTGTATACTCGGTCCCCCCCGGTGGAATCGTCGATGACGGTGCACGCGTGCTCCAGACGCTGGCGCACATGCTTGCGATCAACAAGATTGCGAAACGCGCGAGGTGCACACGGTTCCAGATCCTCGCCGTGCCGCTGGCAAGCAAACGCATTCGATAGATCCACGAAGTCAGAAGAATGGCACCGTCGATTATCCGCCAGCCGGGCGCGGGTAATCGCGACCGTGGAGATGGTTTGTTCCCGTCCACGGTGTCGCACATACCCACAAGCTCAATCTCGGTTGTAGGTGTGTTCCCCCTTGTCCCATAAAGGTTGGTAGAACGCTTCAGAGTATGAGTCCGCTGTATGAACCGCTCGTTGTCCTCCCAACCCGTTTTTTTGCGATTGGGGTTCGGTAGATGTAAACAGTACGGTTTGTGCCAAAGCAGGGGAGTCTCAGACGATGTTTGCGTCAACGTGCAGCTGTTACATAGTCTGTTGTGAATGGCGCAGTTCCAGTAAACGGCCTCGAGCGATCCCGAATAGATTCACGACACAACAACAACCTCCAGATCCCAGGGAATCCCCATTTCGGTGGTGTTTTGCGGAAGGCGGCCCTTCGTATGTGTCGTTTCGTATGCGGGAACGATTCGCCTGCTCGAACAAGACCTTCTCCCGATGCCATGGCTGCGTCAGCAACCTGCGTAGCGCCGGTTTCTTCTTCCCTGGTTTGCACCAGGCGGTCAAAATCAACCACGCCTCTCTGAACCCCGCTTTAGAGCCTCATTGTGCGTAGTGCGCCAGGAGTTCAGCGGGAGAGACACTCCTTCGTCACTGAGTTGTCGCGGCACCTGCCAGGCACGATGATAGTTGCGCTGGCTCCACGCTTCTTGCAGCTCGGCCACCAAGGTCCTCGACCGTCGTGTGCATCGCACTCGCTCGAGTCGGCGAAGTTCCCGCGGCGCGGTGCGTGCCCGTGCAAGTGCTCTTTCCTCCTGCTCCTCCGTAGCTTGTCGTAACGCCTTCCGTGCCTCCCACCTTTCTTGTTGTCAATTCCGTATGTCCCGCTCCTCCTCTTCCGTGTCTGTTCCGTGATGTCTCTCCCGTCGTGGCCCACACCTTCCAAATACATTCCGTTCATACGTCCACACCACATCCCATACCGTCCGTTGCAGTTTGTCAGGACGTGGTCACTGGACAGACTCCTGAATGCTACCCTGCACTTCGCGTAGTGTCGACTCGACTTTTGGAAATGAAAGCCTCTCTTACGGTCCCAGTGAAAATACGTGAATTGATTTTATCGTGGTCCCACCGTTGCGGCAGCGATTGCGCCGCGCACCTGGAAACAAGCACCACATCGGCAGCCAGTGGTCGGTGATCCCTGGGCGAACGACTCAGAGCATTCGGCAGAGCATCTCCTGCCCGGTGCCAGACACGAACCGAACAGCACTGGACGTTCCGATGAGGCGCGATGAAATTCATTGTGGTTGGAGCGCTGCGGTTGTTGGGTAAGGCGAATGTCCGCAACGGACAGATCGTGTTTGTCACATTTTATTGTGGATAGCCACCATTGGCACTGCATGCCTGGAGCTGGAGTCGACCGTACAATGCCGATGGCCTGCGGCAGAGGCTCTCTCGCACCCTATCTAGGCCCAGGTGCCCATTCGAGTCCAACAGCAGCACAGGGATGCAGCGATGAGGAAGCGACGCAACGACTTCGTCAATCCAATCGTAAAATCTCATGTTTCGTTGTTTCTCATTCTCCTTTTGTGGTAGCGTAAATCTGCAACCTGGAATGACACACTGATCCTGCTCGCGTCTTGAGGCGAATTTCGCCAACCATACCACGAAGAATTCCCCCCCAAGACCAAGGCGTACCGAATACAGCCATCATTTGAATGAGCACGATGAATGAGCAACGAAAGACCAGAGTGCTGATCCCCCCTCTCCCATCGCAGCTCCCAGAATTTAGCCATCCGTCGTTTTGTCCACCACCATGTCCGTCCACATACCGACAAAACCAACGATAATACAAGAGCCGAAACTCTTCGCCACATCATCCAACCTTCCCGTCTGCACCAACGTTTGGGGACCTGGGCAGGCGGCGCATGATTGGGACCAAAGCACAATCAAGTGGCCATGTCGAACATCCATTCTCCTGAGGTTCGATATCGGATTTAGCCGCGCAGCACTCATTTTGACGCCTGGAAGCAGCTGCGTGCGAGAAGAAGGATAAGAAGGAGGAGGAGCCGGATGATGAGGGAGATAGGACATGGAACATGGACGGGCTTCGCCTTGCATCTCCCCTCTCGCCCAAGCCAAGGGCGACCCAGGCCAGAACACCCCGAATCGCGGCCCACCCACCTCAGGAGCAGGGGCCGCGGTGGGACGAGGTCCCCTACCCGCAGTCGCCTCAGCCTCAGGAAAAAAAACAGCCTGACCCCCCCCATTACTGGCGCTTGCTGAGCATTCATCCCTGCCCTGGTCGATCCCATGTTAGGGTGTGTTTACTGCAGGGCTTCGCTTGCCGGGATACTCATCATGAGTGTGGAGGCTCAAGAAGGAAGTTTCGGAGTCCGCTCGTCAGAAGGATGAGGATCAGCAGTTGGAGGGAGCATCTATCCAAGCCGACGTGCTGCGAACGACGGGTTGCGCCGCCGCAGATCATGCCATTCCTCAAGAGGGCTGCTGGGACCCCGGCGCCGCGCCAGATTCTCTTGATGGCCTTCTTTTCGGGGGCGCCAAAGAGGGGGGCGAGGACTGAACATGTAGCACCCGGTTCTTCTGTTCCTGCCGTGACAGCCCCCCCCCCCACTCGGAGGAGGGCCCTCCAGTCAAGACAACGCCGGCCCTCCAAGGCTCTTTTCCGTTCTTTCTGGGGCCTCCGAGAGGCTTCTCGTAGCCACGGCGGGGTCCGTCTCGGACAATGGGTCAGGCTGGACCGCCGGTGGAGTCGGGTGACGGATTGTGAGCGGATTTGGGCGGAGTTGTTTGCTTGGGGTAAGGGTTTACTTGACTGCTTGTCTCGGTTGACCGGTTCCGGAACTGCCGCCAGGCGCTGTCCCTGATATTCTGGCGCCTCTGGCGCCAGGAGGGGCCGGAGAAGCCAGCTACGTGCGCTGACGTGCGAATCCGCTTGTTGCACCTTTCCCCCTTTCGTCCGCCCCGACAGGCCCCCCGGCCATCCCAGAGAAGAGCGGTTCCCCAGCTGGGGGCCACGAGACGCGGACGGCGGGCGATGATCTTCAGGACGCCTGCTACCGTCCGGGCGTTGAAATAAGGACCGCCTGCGGCCCAGGACTGGCCACGGTGTTCGTGCTGCTCCTTGGGTGCCTCTGCGTGGCCGAGGGTCGCCGTGGCCAGGAGAGCCCCTTCGTTCCAATTTTTAGGAGGGTTGCCGAGGCCACAAAGCCCACAGAGGTGAAGAAGCACACAGACACGATGAGTCGTCGATCTCCAGGAAGGGGGGGGGAAGACGAACCTCCAGAAAGTATGGAGAAGGGCCCCTTCGCTTATGGCATCACGATGACTGTAGCGCAACTGTGTGTTTGTCTCGCTCAGGGGGAGTAGGAGCTGGGGCAGGAGCAGCAGCAGCAGGAGCCGGCAGTGAACAGCAGCGCGGAGGGAGCAGCAGGGCGCAGGAGCCTAGGGGGATCGGGAGTATGGGAACCGGGGAACTTCCTCTTGGGGCTACCACGACGTCTCTGATTTGTGTGGTCGGGGCACGTTTTTTTTTGTGTTTTTGAAAGGCCCGCGCGAGCTCTCTTTTCCCTACTCTGACCATTCTGTCCGCCGCGCTTCCAGCCCTGAGTATTACCAACTTCCCCGTATGAGTGGTGGCGTAGCCGACCTCCTAACCACATAGCTCCAGGGGGGTGCACTCCTCGACGAGCCGCGCGGAGGGGTGGTGGAGGAGTCGACACACAGCGTACAGCGTGAAGCATTGAGCACATAGAGCAGGCGACACAGCGTATCGCATGCGCAACGCGGCAGAGCACCACGGCAGACCAGGATGGCAGAATTTCCTTCTTTACAGACCCCCCAGCATGATCCAGCACGAAATGTTGTCGACGCCTCTTCGCTCACCGGCCTGACTCTCACTGAACAGCTTACAAATGATCGCAACGAGGTGCTACCAGCAGGTGTTGCTAAACAGGCGCACGAACAGCACGGTAGACCACGGCGGCATGGCAAACCAGCACGACAGACCAGCAAGGCAGACCACAGCAGCACGGCAGACGGGCACGGCAGCCAGAGTAGCACGGTAGGCGGGCACGGCAGAAGATGGGAGCAGGGCACCAGTCCGGCGGATCAGCAAGACAGACTAGAGGAGCACGGCAGACCAGCGCAGCAGGACGGCCGACCATATTGTCTCTCTTTCTTTTCTTTGGCTTTAGGCCCCCACAGCTTCAGCTTCAGTATGGCAGACCAGCATGACAGACTCAGCAGCGCGGCAGACCGGCACGTCAGACCAAGGAGCACGGCAGACCATGACGGCAGGCCACAGCATCACAGCATTTTGTAACAGCAGAACGACAGACCAGCACGGAAGACCAGCACGACGACAATTCTTCACGAGCCCAATGGACAAAGACGACGTTTCTTGATTTTGTCCGGTTAGGTTTTGTTTGAAGGAGCTAAGCAGTTGGACATGGCCTGTTCGTTTCGTCCGTTTGCTCGCCGTCATCGTTTCTCTTGGGACGCCCTCATCTGGCCCTCGAAGTTCCCAATCAGCGGCTCTGTAGAGTGCCCCCGGAGTTTGCATGTTTCGGACCTCTTGAGGCTTCTTGATGTCCATGGATATTTCGGAGGATTCTGGGGACCTCCCAAGACCTCCCCTGCGTAGTTCTCTTTCTCTCTCTGCTATATTCCTCTCTTCCTCCCTTTGTCCTATTCCTCACTCTCCCCTTCTCCTCCTCCTTCCCCTCCTTCCTCGATCCTACTCCCTGCTCACCTCTCCCTTCTCCTACTCCCTCTTCTCCCCCTCCTCTCTTCATCCTCCATCTCATCGTCCCCTACGTTTTCTCCTCCACTTCTGCTCTTTGTCCAAGTCCTCATTTCCACCCTCTCACTGCCCTTCATCATCCTCCCCATCCTCATCATCATCTCTCCCATGCCCCTCTCCTCTTCCTTCGTTTCCTTCTACTCCAACTTCTCCGCCCCTCTTCCTCTGAGAGTTGTGCGTAAGAGGGCAGCTCGCGGTTCCGAGCGTCAGAGAGTTGGCTGGCGACTAGCTTGCACCTCTAGGTCCAGTATCTTGCTGTCCTCCGTCGCCCCCCCCTCTCCCTCCCCATCCTCGGCCACTTGTCCCGCGGGCATTCCCCCCGTGCCGCCACTGCGCACGCCAGCAGCGACAGCCTCTTCGTCAGAAGAGACCCGAGTCTGTCCCGCGAGGTTGAGACCCACCGGCTGTCCAGGCTGATGGCTCCGACTCTTCCTGCTCCGCCCAAGCCTCGCCTCTTCCCTCGTTGGACTCGCGCGTGGTCTCCGCTCGGCCCCCGCGGCTGCCCTCGTGCACCTCGGGCGCCCGGCAGGAAGTTCTCGCGGCTGGCTATGATCGCCCATAACGGCGACAAGTTCGACCACTACGTCTTGGACAAGGACCTGGCCCAGGGGGACACGTACGGCAGCTCCGTGCCGCCTCGGCGCGGCGGCGACGCCAGCGCGGTGGCTCAAGGCTGAACGCTTCTGTGGGGCTCTTTTGGGGGCCCTGGGGCCGAAACAGACCAACCTACCAGGCACGGAATCCATATGTACGGGAGATGCGGTGAACAGACTCGGGGGACCTCCGAGAGCGGGGGCCGTGTTCGACTTCTAGCTCAGAGGTGTGGCCTCCGGGAAGCAAAAAGAGCTCGTGAACCGATGTATTCAAAGCAACGTAACAGCAAAATCGCGGCGCGGCAAACACAATAACATTCAAGACCATGCGCAACACAACAACGCACCATGAAGTTAAGCGGCAATATTGATTCGCATGTATGGGGACACAATTGGAGTCAGCGCCGACAAAACGTGCAGCAATGACTGTTCCCCCAAGACGCACAACTTGGCATACCTTTTTATGGCGCATGTTGTTGTTTGTGTGTGTGTGTGTCAAAGTTTTGCTTCGCTTGTTGTTTTTGGGTTCTGCTTTAGTGGATCCTAGTCGTGTTCAAGCGGCGCATGCGGTGCCGGCGACTAGGGCCCACGTAGTAAACAGCAACCCGCCGTATAAGCGGGAGGAGTAGGACCGGACGGTGCTCGACGATGTTCAGATTCTCGGGGCCACACTGGGCCGCAGGAGCGTTAGGAAAAAGCTCGGCGTGAAGTTCTCGCCCCAGAGAAACAGTCCAGATTTCCGGGGGTCTGCATTGCGAGAAGAACGCTACACAAGATCTTGGATCATAATATCATTAGGCATGCTTGGAACTTTCTTGTACTAAGCTTCTCGTAGAGGCATCTGCTTGGACGAGGCATCAGTTAGGGAGGCCTAGCTATTCTCTTGTTCGCGGCACGCAGGAGCTGAAGCTGTAGTCCCTTGCGTTTTCTTACTTCTTTTTCGATCGAGCAAGAGACGTGGGAGGGCGGGCGCCGGACGGGTGGGGGGGGATACAGGTGGCCGGATATGATACGAAAGGGGGATTTTCTGTGACGGTTGGCGGCGCGCACAAGGTGGTTGCACGGCTGGGGCGGCCTAAGAAGGCAGGGAGGGCGTCTGAGAAGGCAGGTGGCCCCTTTGAAGCCTTCCCAGCTTTCAAAACAGTTCAGTGGAAGCCTCTGGGCCCTCCTTTGAAGGCCCCTGCCCTGTAAGAAGCCCCCCCCTTCTTAGAAGACAGCCCCTCCGTCGGTACCACCTTGTGCGCGAAGCTGACAGCGCCCGGGACACCCGGGCGCGAAGATAAGCGTGGAGCAAATCCCGGGTCGTGCTCCGCGGTCTCGGTCGGAGAGGTTTGTTCCTCTCTCTTCGGGGCGGCGGCGCGAGAGCGAGAAGGCAAGCGAGCTTGGCGCCTCGCGCGGCGCGAGGCGCGAGGCTTGTCGACTCAGAGCCTGGCACTGCACCGTGCACGGTCATCTCAAACGCAGCCACCGTGTGCAGGGCTTTGCAGTTGTGAGTGCTGAGGCGGGCACGTTTGAAGAGCTGTACATCTGGCGAGATCAGAGTGGGGGGGCCAACCCGTCATTCATTTTCCCTGGGTGCGTGGCTGAAGTGGCGTTCCGCGGTGCGGATTGTGGTTGCGTTGTTGCGTTGTGTTGTTGCTTTGTTGTCGTCGTCCTCGCCCGCGACCTGCCGGCCACCCACCTGCGACCCACCCCGCGACCACCCCGCGACCCAACCCGCGACCCACCCACGGCGCTTTGACGAATTGATCGGCGCTTGCGGCCGGCTTCTTATGGACTGTGTAAAAGAATCGGCGTTTGCGGCGGGCTTCTTCAGAGCTTCGCGGACTGCCGACGACCCCTCCGCCCCCTCATTCGTATCCAACATTGCGGGATGGAATTTTATCAATGCAACTGCCTGCGGCAAGCCCCGCCTCCGCCCCTAAGCAACAGCGCCGCAGGTCGGAGGTTGAGTGCAGCAACCGAGCAATTTCGACGAGCGGTTTGAACTTAGACGGCTCGTGAATTCGACCTCGTCTTGGTCCGCGCGGTAGGAGGTAGCATGGAGGTCGAGTCTACGCCCCTCGACAGTTCAGTGAGTAGTCTGAATTGTGGCAAGCATGAACTCGACCCCGTCTTCGTCGGCGAGGTAAGAAGACCTGTCGAGCTCACGCATCACGACAAAACCGACGAGTGGTTTGAACTAGGACGGATCGTGAAGTCGTCCTCACCTTCGTCCGCATGGTGGAGGGAGAGGTCGAATTCACGCCCCGCGGCAGTTCAGAGCTTCTTGGGGGCCTCCTTGGGCCTCTTGGGCGCTCATGTGGGCCTCTTTGGCCGTCACCGTGGGCCTCTCTCGAATGTATGGGAGCCTCATGGGCCCTCTTGGACGCCTCTTGGGCCGTCCTGATGCTATCTTGGAGGCCTCTTGGGCCGTCCTGAGGAGTCGGGAACCCGAACAAGCGAGAACCTCAAACTCTGTCAAAATCCTCGGGATCACTAATGGTGTTTGCCTTTTCGGGCTCTCCTGGAGGGCCTCTTGAATGCCTCCTGGGGTCGGTGGGCCTCATGGGCCGTCTGAGGGAGCTCTTTGCCCGTCGGAGGTCGTATCGGGTGCCTCTCTGGGTCGTCCTAGTGCATTATTGGAAAATTTGTAGGCCGTGTTGGGGCCCCCTTTGGAGCCTCTTGAGCCATCTTGGGGTCCTCCAGGGCCGATTTGGGGCTGGGCCCCTCCAGCCAGCTCCGCCTCTCCATCTGGTATCCCCCTCCCCTTCCGCCGCCTCTCTGGAGGTTGTGGGCGTTTCTCTCCCCAAGCTTGTGCTCGCACGTCTTGGTTTGTTATTTTAAGCTGAAAGCTTGCACCACCTAGCTCATACCACATAGCTGTCCCACCGTCGCTCACATGGCATGTCTTGATTACACCATGCGTAATGCGATGCATGGCTTACGCCACCAAGCTTGCGCCACGTGGCTTGCACCGCGTCGCCTACACATGGCTTCCACCACACAGTTACACCGTCTAGCTTGCACCGCAGTGCTTGCACCACGTAGCGTGCACCACATAGCTTGCACCGCCAAGCTCACACCACAGCTTGCAACGCAGGTTGCAACACAAAGCTTGCACCACACGTCTTGCACCACAGACCCTACACATCCACAGTGCACGGACCCACCATTTGGGGCACACGGGCGCACGCCCTGACAAACATCTAGTGTTTGGCCCCGATGGCCCGCGAGGCTCCTAGTCGCCACGGCGGGATCCGCCTCGATGTTCTGGTCGGAACGACTTGTACCCCTGAACCCACACTGTTGCGTCGTGAAACAGATCACGACGGACTGAATGTTTGCAGATTTTCAGCGTCTGGGGGCCCCTACCTCGGCGGCGAGCGAGGGGGGGACATGATAAGGAGAAGGCCTTCTCAGAAGGCGGCTGGACTTCTCAGAAGCCCTCGCGCCTTCTGAGAAGTTTTCTGTGTCTTCGGGGAAGGCTAAGGCAACTTGTCAGAAGGCCGGTGGACTTCCGAGCCTTCTGAGAAGGCCTCCTCCCTGTCACTTCTCCCCCTCGCCCGCCGCCGATTGCTAGGTTACAAGACTGTCAGGAACGACTCGGGAGGAGGGACGGGTCCCAAGGAACGGGTGCAGACCTCCAGGCGTCCACAGTGCATCGTGAAGCACTGCGTTCGAGGTATGGGCCCCCCTGCTCCCTCCCCTCGCGCAGTGTCCAGGAGCCCACCAAGACCCCGAGCACGTCTGTGGATCGCCCAAAACCATCTCCGTCCCTTCGCATCCCCGCCCTCCATCTTGTCACGTCGCTTTCGTGGTCGTCGTCGTCGACGTTCGCGCTCGGTTGTCCGTCGTTCATGTCGAGCTGCGCGGCTGTGCGCCGCGGGGCTGTGCTCCCCAACGTTCCTCCGCCCCTTCCTGCTCCCCCTAGTTCGGCAGTGGCGGGCCGGGCCCCTGGCTCCCGATCGCTTTCTCTCCCGGCGGGAAGCGGCCGCTGGAGGGTGGGACGCTCTGAGGAGTCCACTGCAGTCCAGGCTTATTAGTAAGTCGACATGCCAAATCAAGGGTACCCTTGTGTCCCGTGTTTCGCCACCCATGCCTTCTACCTGTTCATGGCAACGTGGTCCTCGTAAGGCTCTTGCGTCCTCTCGCATGTTATCTCGAATCAACCTCGACTGTACGAATAAGAGTGACCTTTCGCCAGAGTGACCTTTGGTGCGGGCTCACTGAGATCCCCCCGATCGCTGAGCGCGATGCGATAGCTGCGGCCTGCGCGCAAAAACCGCGCACCAAAGGTCACTCTTGCCTAGGGTCATCCTTGCGTGTAGTCGAAGGAGACGGGGCGGCCGTCGTTCCTCGTCGTCGTCTTCGTTCGTCGCCACGGCCCGCCGCGTGGAAGGAGCTGTGCAGCCGCAAGCTGAATCCCTCCGACCAGCTCTGCCTGCACTGCTTCGACCCGATCCGGACGCTGAAGGGCCTGCACGGCGAGGAGCCGTCATCGTCGTCGTCGAAGTCGTCGCCAGCGCCAGGGTCGACGCCAGAAGTCGTCGAGTCGTCGACGCCGAAGCCGTCATCGACGGCGTCGGCGAAGTCGTTGTCTTCGAGGTCGTCGTCGACGCTGGAGGTCGTCGACGTCGTGGACGCCGTCGGCGCCAGAAGTCCTCGGCGTCGAGGTCGTCGCCGTTGTTCGAGCTCGTCACGGGCGCCGAAGGTCGTCGACGTCGAGGCCGCCGTCGGTCTCGGGCTCGCCGGTGTCGAGGCAGCCGCCGCAGCCGTCGACGCCACGAGTCGTCGACGCGGAGGGCGTTCTTGCCGAGGTCGACGCCGCCGTGGCCCGCGAGATCGGCAGGTCGGGGAGCCGCCGCCGTCGTGGCCCCGTCGGCTTCGGGCTCGCCGGTGTCGAGGCAGCCGTCGCCACCGCCGCCGTCGTCGTGGAGGTCGTCGTTGCCGAGGTCGCCGACGCTGTGGCCCACAAGATCGGCAGATCAGGGAGCCGGAGCCTGTCGGCGAACCCGAGTCCGACTGTATGAGTCGCAGTCGGCGCCAAACCGTGACGGCGTCGACGGCGGCTTTGATGGATAGGGGAAGGGGGGGGCGGAACTGAATCTGCCGCGTGCAGCTGGTCTTGGCACCGTCACGGAGCGCTATCGATGCACTGGCGCCTTGGGCGCCAGGAGGCGCCAAGAGAAAACCAGTTGTGTGAGCCGCTTCGCTGACACCCCCTTTACTAACCCCTCCTTGCGTCCGACCGAAAGGGTAGCTCGAGGGATGTCGGCCTTCTGAGAGTTCGGGGGGTCTGCTTAGAAGGCCCCCGACACCTTGGAAGGCCCCTCGCTTGCGCCACCCCCTTGTGTAAGCCGCCGCATCGTTGGGTTTCGGCTGGTTTCGAATGCTTTCCAGAATCGGAGGTTCTTGAAGGTTCGCATGAAGGAGAACGTCTTGAGGACCAGCGCGGCCTTCTCTGGGACCAGCGTTGCGCCTTGAGCCATTTCTTGGCTTACCCCGAGGCCCCCAGGGTTTGGGAACGGCCACAAAGCACCCGTGTCCCTCAGTGCACGTTCCTTAGGTCGCCCCCAGGGCGCCGCTTTCATGTACCATTCACTCTGGGCACGGGGGCCGCCTTCAAGAGGTGTTCCGTGACATGCGCACCTTGACGTTGCAGAGCCATGACCGTTTACATTTGCGCAGATCTGTTGGATCATTTCAGGCATACAATTTGTCTTTGCCATCCTGTCGCGCTGGGGGAAAAAACTAGGTCACCCCTAGGGCGGGAATAGAATCGCGCTACGCTCGAGATGCTCGCGGGGGGGGGGGGGCGCGATGCGCGAAGTTCGGCGGCCTGGATTGCCCTCGTGGTGATGGAGTGCTCCTCGTCGTCCACATCGAAGTCGTCGCTGACGGTGCTGTGGCCGTACGACGACAGGTCGCCGTCGTCGTCTTGGCCTACACGGGTCGCCGTCGTCGTCGTCGGCGTGGCCATGGAGCCCTTCTCTGGCGGAGCGGTCCTCTCTGACGCGTTCGAAGCGCTGAAGATATGGGCCCTTCCGGACTCGGGAGGGCCTCTGGGCTTCGGGCCCTTCTGCTTGTCGAGGTCCGGAAATTGATTCGTGGCCGAGGTTGCGGCGATGCTCGTGGCAGCACGGTGGTTGCAGGCCCAGGGCGAGGAGCAAGAGAGGAATGGGAGGGAGAGGCCAGGAGGGTGGATGTGGCGGTAGGAAGAGGCAGGGGCGTGTAACGAGGGAGGAATATAAGAACTAGGAGGAGGAGGGCGAGGGCAGCGGTCCAGGTCTTGACTAGTCTTGTGGAGGACGATCAGTGGAGAGGAAGCATGCTGCCAAATGATTTTCAGATGTCTAGAAGATGCTTCAAATATGTTTTAAACATGTTAAGCACATGGTTGAAACATGTTTAGAACCTGCGGTACACATTTTAACACATCTTCAAATCCATGATAGGATTGTTAGAGTGTTCATTGTCATGGCATCCACAAGACTAGTCTCTTCCAATCGAATCTCGGGGATCAAGTCAGGTACATCGAAGTATCCTCTGTGGATTGACCGTGAGTCCCAGCAGACATACGTCAGTCCAGAGATTCCGGGGCGTCCCGGAGGGAGGTGATGATTGGGGTTGGCTTGAGATCATGGCTGGAACCATGACCTCTTCCACGAATTCATATCCCCTTCTTCTTCTTCTTCTTCTCTTTTTTCCATGCGTTTCTTGGTCCCCTCTCATCCGCGCACATGTGTTGGTCAGGATTTGCGAACCCGTTTCTTGGACGCCCCCCTCTTCGGACGTCTTGGAGAGAGATCCACATAGATCAGGAGCATGTCGTGGGAGCTTCAGGGCGAGTCGAGGAACAGCAGACGTCCCTAAGCTCCTAACGACGGAGTGAGAAGACTGCTCCTCCTTTGCCACACTCACCCTCGGTCCTCATCCATCAGTTCCTCCCCCCTCCACTCCTGCACTGGTTCCCTTGCCTCCCTTTCTCACCTGCTCCTCACCTCCTCGCTTCCTCCCTTCTACCTCCGGGTATGGCTCAGCGGACTACAGGCGTCCCAGATGAGTGTGAATGCAGATCCAAGCTCCTGAGCATACAAACAGCAGCTGGACGAGACTGGCTCAATGAATTCGAGACGCCTGGCGTAACCCGACCAGCCCATCCAGAAACGACCCCCAGGCGAGTTGGCCAGGTCAGGGATGTGGAGGAATATTATGTGGAGCAAGGGTTTGGGGAAGACGTCATACCCCAAGAGTGGGGGGGATGGAGATGGAATCGGATGAGGAGGAGGAGGAGGAGGAGGAGGAGGAGGAGGAGGGGAGGGGGGGAAGCGGAAGGCGGGAGGAGCAGGAGGAGGAAAGGAGGAGGATCATGAGGAGGAGGAGAAGGAGGAGTCGGGGGAGGAAATCAGGAGGAGGAAGAGGAGAAGGAGAAGAAGGAGTCGGGGGAGGAACGGATGACCGTGAGCAGAAAGGCCAGATGCCTCTTTGATGCTTCCATGAGTCTATCCAGGTGTCTCTGGAGAGCTGCTTGGGGTCCTCTTGTGGCGTCTTGTGGGCTTCTCGGCGATCCGAGGGGCTTCTTGGAGGGGCTTCTTGGAGTGCCTTGGGTGCCTCTGGAGAGCATCTTGGGGCCTCTTCGGGGTCTCCTGGGAGACTGTTGGGGACCAATGGGGGGCCTCATTTGGCCTCCTGGACGACTGGGCGACTCTTGGAGCCCTATTGGGGTAATCTTGGGAGCCTCAGAGGCCATTTTGGGACCATCTTGGAGAAGATCGATCAAAGAAGGGGAGCTCCGCTATTAGAGCTCCCCATCAGGATGCCAAAATGGGCCAAACACCGACTTAGATCAACTCAATGGTTTCTCGTTTTTCCGTCGAGACCATTTTGGACATTCCGTCGCCTCGCTGAACCTCCTATTTAGGTCCTGGGGGAGGGGGGATGGGGAGGGGTCAAGACACCCTCCTAGATAACAAGTCGTCTAGCTCACT